>JAJPUD010001325.1:239563-262032 GCA_023553655.1 Myrmecobius fasciatus
TACTACTGTAAATGATCCTATCAGATCTTAGATTTCTGGAATAAGTTTTTAACAATGTGGCCAAGTTATCAGTAACTCAGGTAAATGGCCTTTCTTTTGCTTATATCTACTTATAACTAAAAACCTATCAATAAGAGCACATTGTGTGAATTCAGGGAGAAAGTAATCACAGTTAGCCAGGTCTATGGACTTGTTGCTTTATCTGCCACTTTTAGGATTGCTAATCCCCACTAATACATATGTGCCAATGAGGGGATGAAGAAATAGGGAAGCACTTCTCAATGCTCCTTTCATGGTGAAGTTCCTTCATTTTCTTTTCAACTTCACTCCCACATTTCAAATATGAAATGCAAAGTTCAGTGACTAAGAAGTGAGATCCATGTTAGAGAATTGTCCACCACTGTGGCAATGAAATGATCTGTATGTGAATTGTTTCTGGGAGATGCTTGCCATGAACAAAATCATTTATATCAAAGCAATATTCAGAAACATGGTTTTTGCCATTTATCTGGCAGCTTTGAAGCATCTCAGGTCTCTCAGGAGGCTGGTTTGAATCATAGTAGGGTTGAACTAGGTCTTTATCTTTTTAAGAGAGATAAATGGAGTAGCATCTGTGAGACGTTTTCTTTTTCCTTTTTGAAAGTACAGGAAGGAATCAACTATCACATGTGATCCACAAGTCACACAAGTCACTCAACATTTAGTGAGTTCCTACTGTGCCTTGGGAAGTAGAATAGGCCTTTTTGTGTAACATGAAAGACATGGGAGGATAGTAATAATATATAGAGATAGATAAGTATACATAAGAAAATGATTTTTATAAAGCCTTATGCAATGCTTTGTAACCAGTCACTGAACATGAAGCATTTGAGTTATGAGTAACCAGCACTGTCCCTAAAAGGCTTTGAAACACCTGGGATCATCCTTGGCCTGGACTTGCATGCAATACATACATATATACATATATATATTTATCTCTAAGGCTTATTATAATATATATATATATATATCCTATTAACTGTGGGATACAGGATTATCTCTAAGCCTCAATTTCTTCATCTGTAAAGTAGTGAAAATAATACATGCACCATTTACTGTAAGGATTGTTGTGAGAAAAACAATTTGAAGAATTTAAATTGTCATTTTTATGAGACTGAAACAAATTTCACTGTTTTAATATTCTGTATCTTAAATCTTAAAATTGAAAAATCAAGTTAAAATAAATGTTATAGATAACTTTGAGGGGGAAAATGTTTTACAAAGAAATCTGAGGTTTGGTTAGTAAAGGAACATAGCTATTCATATCCTTGACAAAAAGATTAGCCAAAATGGTTTGTGAATTAGTTCGTTCATCCTTTGTTTTTTTTTTTTCCAGAGGATCAATGACATCACAGGGTGATGTTGACTTGATTTAAGTGAGGCAGAGTTGCCCAAAGTCATCAGCCTTTTTTTTTTTTCCAGTCATCTCAGTCTAATGATGACATAAGTCAAGATGTTATTCCTTGTTACAAGGAAGGAGTGAATGTTGGGAAATTATTCTAGAGCATTCAGAGCAAACATTATTGCACATCACTGTAAATATAGATGATTTATGCCACTATAAAGACCTTACAATAAACCCTGAAAATTACTTTCGTTATAAAAGCCTAACTCGATGAGGTGCTACTCTATTGCTTCTCTCTAATTATAGAGGTGACAACCCTATGTTCTTGAAGATTACAGCAGCAAAATTCAAACTCTAGCGAGTCCTATTAAGCTGGGCAAACTTCAGTGAGAAGTTAGGTAATTAATTTTTTATGTATATTGTCTAAAGACCAGCCTAGCTAAGTTCAGTAAGGATCATCACTAGGTTGCATGTAGGATGATAAATATTTTAGTCAATTTAGTCTGAGGGGATATGATCTGTATTGGCAAATAGTACCCAGATCAACAAAAGTCATAGATCCTAATATTAGTTTGTCATTTGTCACACACACAAAAAATGGAGTTTGGGATGAGTGTACACCAAAAAAATGATGGATTAGAATGAAAATAATTATGAGTTTACTAGCCAACTACCATTCTTCATTCAAAATATTGATTAAATATATAGGACATGGAAATGTCACTTTGACATTAGGTGACCTATATTCTTACTATTTACTCTAAGGCTGCTGCTAACACTTCTGATCACTTCATCTCCACAATCCTCTGGGAAATAAAAAGGCTTTCCATACTATGTGGAGTTTAGAAATGACCTGAAAAAGAAAGGGACTTATATGTACAAAAATATTTTAGGCTACTCTTTTTGTGATGCCAAAAAATTGGAATTTGAGGGGATATCCATCAATTGGGGAATGGCTGGACAATTTGTGGTATAAAATTGTGATGGAATATTATTGTCCTATGAGAAATGAACAAGATGGTTGAGAAGAGCTGTGTGAACTGATGCAAAGTGAAGTGAGAACTAAGAAAACAGTGTGCATCATAACAATATTATAATGATCAACTGCAAAAGACTTAGCTACTCTATTAATACAGCAATCTTAGACAATTCCAAAGGACTCATGATGAAAAATTCTATTCACTTCCAGAGAAAGAACTAATAAACTCTGAAGGCAGATTGAAGTATGTTGTTTTTAGTGTTGTTTTTTTTTTTTTGCTTTTTTTTGGTTCTTGTCTAATGTAGAAATATATTTTTCATGAGTTCACATGTATAATGGGTATTATATTGTTTGCCTTCTCAATAAATGGGGGAGGGGAACTTGGAACTCAGAATTTTAAAAAAATGAGTGTCAAGGGGCAGCTAGGTGGCGAAGTGTATAGAGCACTAGCCCTGAAATCAGGACCTGAGTTCAAATATGACCTCAGACACTTACTATTTCCTAGCTGTGTGACCCTGGGCAAGTCACTTAACCCCAACTGCCTCAGCAAAAATAAATAAATAAGTAAATAATGTAAAAAAAAAAAAAAAAGGAAAGAAAGGATCTGATGTATTCTCTAATTCAAATTTATGCCTATTGTTATAATAGAAAAATGAAAAATTCAGTTCCTGGGAAAGAAATTAAGTCTAGCTGCAAATTGACAAAAAAAAAAAAAAAAAAAAAAGATGGCAATCATTAAGAACAAATCATCATCACCAGCAAGGGAGACACGGTTGAAAATCAAGTAAGATTATTTTGTTTTGGAGGCAATTAAGGTTAAATGACTTGCCCAAGGTCAAACAGCTAGTAAGTGTTAAGTATCTAAAGTCAAATTTGAACTGGGGTCCTCCTCACTTCAGGGCCAGTGTACTATCCACTGCACTATCAAGCTGCCCCTAATTAAGATTATTTTCTAAAAGTAATGCCTTTTTGACATCCATCCTTGAGGGGATGTAAGGAAGAGAATGTCAAATTTAGGATGCTACCAGTGCTTTACTTTAGTTTAAAAGGTTCTTAATCTGGGAACTATTAATTTATTACTTTATTTTCAATAGTATTTTATTTTTCCAATTATATATAAACATAGTTTTCAACATTCATTTTTTTCTCCTCTTTCCTTTACCACTTCCCTCCCCAAGATAACAAGCAATGTGATATAGATTTTACAGGTACAGTCATTTTATATATATATTTCCATATTAGTCATATGGTGAAGAAAAATCAGAAAAAGGGGCAAAACCACAAGAAAGGAAAAGCAAACAAAGAAAAAGCAAAAAAAGAGCATTCTTTGATCCATATTCAGTTTCCATAGTTCTCTCTCTAGATGTCGATGGTATTTTTCATCCCAAGTCTATTGGAATTGTCTTGGATCACTGTATTGCTGAGAAGTGTATCTTAGTTAAACATAACATAATCTTGCTAGTATTGTGTACAATATTTTCTTGGTTCTGCTCACTTTACTCATCATTAGTCCATGAACTTTTTTTTAATAAAGCTTTTTTATTTCAAAACAAATGTATAGATAATTTTCAACACTCACCCTTGTAAAACCTTGGGTTCTAAATGTTTTTCTCCCTCCCTCTCCTTGACAGCAAGTAATCCAATATATGTTAAACATATATAATTCTTCTATACTTATTTACATAATTATTATGCTGCACAAGAAAACATCAGGTTTTCTGGAAAGGAAAAAAATGAGAAAGAAAACAAAATGCAGGCAAACAATTAAAAAAGGGTGAAAATACTATGTTGTGGTCCACATTTCATATCCCTCTCTCTAGGTGTATATGGCTTTCTTCACTGAACAATTGGAACTGGTTTGAAACATTTCATTTTTGAAGAGAGCCATGTCTGTCAGAATTGATCATTATATAGTCTTGTTGCTGTATACAATGGTCTCCTGGTTCTGCTCATTTCACTCAGCATCAATTCATGCAAGTCTCTCCAGGTCTCTCTGAAATCATCCTGCTGGTCGTTTCTTATAAAACAATAATAATATCACTCTTTATATCTAATCATGAACCCATTTAGATCTTATCTTGCTTGTTATGTGTCTGTGAACTTATTTTTAAAAATATTTTGATAACTATATTTACATATAAGTGATTACTTATGTAAACTTAAGTATTTTGTTTTGAATATTATAAAATGTTATTTTGGAAAGAAATTCAGTCTTCATAGAATGTTAAGATGATCAGAAAATTCATTTTCTTGTTTCTGGGCCCTGCTGCAGACTCATACACCAACACCATGGTTTTCAAAACTATTATTCTACAACATAAAACAATTTGCAGCACAATATGGGATGGGGGAATGGGTTTAAAATAGAATTAGGATGCATGAAATTAACATTATGAAATTAAACCTCTGCACGTCCAGTGATATTTGAAAAATTATTTCAAAACATTTTCCAACAAGAGACTAATTCATATTAAAGACTTCCTGTCAGCAAAGTTCTAGGATAATAACATCTCCCTTTATAGTCTGAAGCAACTCCTAGCTAAAAGCAATGAGGTTTCTTGAAATGAAATAAATGGAATCATTAGAAGACTCTGAGCCAGAGAAATGTTGGAAAAAGCATAAAAGTTGGTGAATGGAGATCCTGTGAAGCTCCATTTAGATATAATCTAATTTAGCATTAGGAAATTAGCAACATATTTATTATGACACCATATTTATTAAAAACAAAAGGCAACTTAGCTTTGGGTTATACACATTTGTTAAGAAGAACTTTTGTCCTTGGAAGAGCCAACTTCACTAGCAAAAGCAATTGATTGGCTTCTATGGACACCATAAATTTTTGTAAAAACCCTGTGTTCTAAGCACTAGAATCTACAGCAGTCTTTCTTTTTTCCAGGGCCTATCAAGTCCCTATCAACAAAGTTTGGTTTGAATATAAAGAACTAAGAGAAAAGTTAGGCTGCCTTCAGAGTTCAAAAGATTGCAGGTGAGCATAGACTTAAATGGAAGACACATAGCATCAGTCATGATCATCTCTTTTTGAAGGACTTCAAAATCTATGTCTCTCAGGTAGACTTCTTTCCTGAACCACAACCATGAATCTCTATTCATTGCCTTCTAGGCAACCACTTCTACCTAAATGGTTTACTATATTCTCACTTTTAGCATTTCTTAATCTGAATTCAACTTTCTCTAAAAACTAGTTTTCTTTTTGGACTTTCCATTTCTAATACCCAGACTTAAGGCCTCTTAAATCTCAGCTTCTTAAACTGTGGGATCTCATAATTGAATATGGGGGTTGCAAAATTATGATTTATTTTCAGTAAATGTTTGATTTGTATATCTATTTTATATACCTTTATATGTGGGGTCATGTAAAAATATCTCAGGCAAAAAGGGGTTATGAGTAGAAAAAGTTTAAGAAGCCCTGCTCTAAACCATTTTTGGCTTGTCTCTTTCCCTTTGCCCCCATCACATCTAATTACCCATCAAATTTTATCAATATTTCTTTCATTACATCTCTTTTTTCCTATTATTGTAGGCATCTCCCCTAACCTGGTCATCACCTCATACCTAGAATATTAAAAATCTCCTAACCTGTCATATTCTGTCTCTGCTCACCTCTAATTCATCCTATGTACCATTGGCCAAAATGATCTTCCCAAAACTGTTTTGTTCATGCCATCCCATTGTTCAAAAACCTTCAAATAGAAAAGTCCAAATTTCTTATCCTGGCATTCAAGTATCTCTCCATTTTGACCCTTATCTAATTTGCCAGCCTAATTTTCCATTACTCCCTATTCCCGGACCTACTGTCATTGTGAAGGACATTTTGTCTCTTTTTATTGAATTGTCACTACTTTAATCTCAATCATTCCTGCTGTTAAAGACTCCCAAGATATCAAGAAACCTAGTCTATAGCACTTCAATAACTCCCTGGAGCTGAAGACTAACGCTATTTGCCATTCCTAGCTGCATCAGACCTAAAACTATATTATAAAGTAACAGTCATCAAAACATTTGGTACAAAGAAATAGAGTAGTGGATCAGTGAAATATTTTAGGTTAACAAGACACAACTGGGGGCAGCAAGGTGGCGCAATGGATAGAGAACCAACCCTGAAGTCAGGAGGAACTTCCTAGCTATGTGACCCTGGGCAAGTCACTTTTTTGCCTCAGCAAATTTGTCAATGACTATAGTAACATAGTGTTTGATAAACCCAAAGATTCCAGATTCTGGGATAATAACTCACTATTTGACAAATTGCTGGGAAAATTGGAAATTTGTATGGCAGAAATTAGGCACCTGACACCCTACATCAAGATAAGGTCGGAATGGGTTCATGATTTAGACATAAAGGATGATACTATAAGAAAATTAAGAGAAGAGGGGATAGTCCATCCCTTAGATCTGCGAAGAAAGGATTTATGGCTAAATAAGAACAAGAGAATATTATGAAATGCAAAATGAATCATTTTGATTATATTAAATTAAAAAGCTTTTGTACAAACAAAACCAATGCAGTCAAGATTAAAAGGGAAATGAAAAACTAGGGGAAAAATTTTTACATACAAGGGTTCTGATAGAGGTCTTATTTCTAAAATATATTTAAAATTGATTCAAATATGTAAGAATATAAGCCATTCTCCAACTGATAAATGGTCAAGGGATATGGACAATTTTCAGATAAAAAATTAATTTCTAGTTATTAAAAATGCTCAATCACAATTGATCAGAGAAATGCAAGTTAAGACTATTTTGAGGTACCACTACACTCTCAAATCGGCTAAAATGACAGGAAAAGGTAATGATAAATGTTGGAAGGCAAGGGGAAAAACTGGGACACATACATTGTTGATGGAGTTGTGAACTGATCCAATCATTCTGAAGAGCAATTTGGAACTCTGCCCAAAGGGCTATCAAACTGTGCATATCCTTTGATCCAGCAGTGTCTCAGAAAAAAAGCAAAACAAGTAAAAATAATATGCTCTGATTGGCATCCAGACTGTATAGTTTTTTCTCTGGATGTGGTCAGCATTTTTCAACCCAAGTCCATTGAAATTGTCTTGGGCCATTATATTGTTGAGAAGAGCTAAGTCTATCATAATTGATCATCATACAATGTGAGTCTTTACAGGTTTTTCTGAAATTCATCTACTCATCATTTCTTATAGCATAATAGTATTCTATCATAATCTTATGCCACAATTTGTTCAGCCATTCTCCAATTGATGGATATCTATTCAATTTCCAGTTCTTTACCACCACAAAAAAAAAAGCTGCTATAAATATTTTTGTACATGTGGGTACTTTTCTCTCTTTTATGGTTTCTTTAGTATACAGACCTATTAATTAACCACATAAAGTCTTAAGAAAAGCAAAAGACACACTTGCCAGGAATAAAGAGGGCTTGTAGATGATGCAGAAGATGTTACATGAAGGAGAACTACAACAGCAAAGATGACGATAGCATCTGAGTGAAATGAGCAGAACCAGGAGATCATTACACCTGGCAACAAGAAGACTATATGATGATCAGTTCTGATGGACATGGCTCTCTTCAACAATGAAATGTTTCAAACCAGTTCCAATTGTTCAGTGAAGAAAGCCATATACAGCCAGAGAGAGGGATATGAATGTGGACCACAACATAACATTTTCATGCTCTCTATTGTTTGCTAGCATTGTGTTTCATTTCTCTGATTTTTTTCCTTGTAGATACGATTTTTCTTGCACAACAATGATAAGTGTGGAAATATGTATACATATATTCCATTTGTCAAGTATTTTAACATAATTAACATGCAGTGGATTTCCTGCCATCTAGGGGAGAGGTGGGGAGTAGGGGGGAAAAATTTGTAACAGAAAGCTTTGTAAGGGTTAATGTTGAAGAATTACCCATACATATGTTTTGCAAATAAAAAATTTTAATAAAAAAAAGATAATGATAGCATCAATCTCTTTGGATCTGATGATGAAGAAGAAAGTGAAGAAGCAAAGGACCTAAAACAAGAAAGTCTTGCTCAGTTTGAATCAGAGAAATTTTAAAAAACCTTGAAATTGTTTAAAAATTTCTTTGGAATGATGGATGAGAAAGACATGGCAAAATAGAAGGAATGTATCAGAAACATTCAGACTTGTTCTAGGGATCTTCTAAATTAATAAATGTGATATGGCACCCCAAAATCTCAAATACACTGTGTAACTGAAGATGATAAAGTTGGGAGAGGTATGCTGAAGGAACAGGTGATTGTCTTTGAAAACTATGTGTTATCCATGTATGTTGCTGCCTTGAATAATATTTAAAACCTACCATCATTGATAATTTAATTTATAAATAAAAGTACTTGTAAGTAAAAATGAATGGATAGCATTTCTCCCCTGCTCATCTCACATCATTCAGACATCTCCCTCCATTGTCTTCTTCTCGATAAAGAGAATCCTCCTTGACAAGGCAAAATCACTCTGAGTGTCCTCAATCCTATCCCCTCCTGACTTCTCTAGAAAATTGTTCCACTTGGATCCAGCCATTCTGGAGAGCAATTTGGAACTATGCTCAAAAAGTTATCAAACTGTGCATACCCTTTGACCCAGCAGCATTTCTATTGTGCTTATATCCCAAAGAGATCATAAAGGAAGGAAAGGGCCCCACATGTGCAAGAATGTTTGTGGCAGCCCTTTTTGTAGTGGCTAGAAACTGGAAACTGAATGGATGCCCATCAATTGGAGAGTGGCTGAATAAATTATGGTATATGAATGTTATGGAATATTATTGTTCTGTAAGAAATGACCAGCAGGATAATTTCAGAGAGGCCTGGAGAGACTTGCATGAATTGATGCTGAGTGAAATGAGCAGAACCAGGAGATCATTATACACAACAACAACAATACTATATGACGATCAATTCTGATGGACATGGCTCTCTTCAACAATGAAATGTTTCAAACCACTTCCAATTGTTCACTGAAGAAAGCCATATACACCCAGAGAGAAGGATATGAAATGTGGACCACAACATAACATTTTCATGCTCTCGATTGATGTTTGCTTGTATTGTGTTTCCTTTATCTGATTTTTCTTTCTTGTAGATAAGATTTTTCTTGCACAACAATGATAAGTGTGGAAATATGTATACATATATTCGATTTGTCAAGTATTTTAACATAATTAACATGTAGTGGATTTCCTGCCATCTAGGGGAAGGGTAGGGAGTAGAGAAGAAAAATTTGTAACAGAAAGCTTTGTAAGGGTTAATGTTGAAGAATTACCCATACATATGTTTTGCAAAGAAAAAAAAAAGAAAATTGTTTCACTATTCTTCCTATTATCTTCCATCCCTTTCTGCTGTCTGTCTTTCTATTTCTTAAAAAATCCTCAAGTGTATCTGATCACTTTTTTTTTAAAGACTACTACAATAGCCTTCTAACTACTTTCCCTGCCTCAAGTCTTTCTCCACCAGCTCTATCTTCCACTCAGTAGAGCAGCCAAAGTGATCTTCCTAAATATGACACACTCCTACTCATTTAGTTCCTTATTACTTCTGGGATCAAATAAAAAAATTCTTTGGCATTTGAAGCCATTCATACTCTGACCATTCTTACTCATTACTCCCCCTCCATGCACTCTATGATCCATACACAAGTTCACTTGCAGTTCCTGGAATATTTCATTACATCTCCCAACTCTTGTCTCCTATGCTTGGAATGCTCTGCTCTCTCAGTCAAGATTGTTCAAATACCATCTTCTGTAGGAGGCCTTTTCCTGTCCCTCCAGCTGCAAGGATTATTCTTGCTCTTTCAGATTTCTTTTATCCACCTTGTATGTTTCTATAGTCTATATACTTAGTTATTCAGTTTGTTTCCTTCACTAAATATGCATTCCTTGAGAACAAGGACTGGATTTTTTTGTTTGTTTTTTGATTTTATCTTTTTTTTTTTTTTTTGAATACCCTGTGCTTTGCACATTCACTGATTGGTACATTGTAAGCACTTAATAAAAGTTTTTTGATAGACTGATGAAATGACAGAGGCAAGAGTTAGCAGTCAAGAATAGAGAAGAACTTGTCACTCAGTTTACTTAGAATATAGAATCTGTGCAGTAATGTGAAACAAGGTTGAAAAGGTAGATTGGAATCATATTTTAAGTGCCTTAAATACCAAGCTAATAAGTATGCTTTTTTTCATCTTAGAAACAATAGGGATAATTTTGGCAGCTATGTAGAGAATGAACTGGAGAAGGGAGAGACATGATGACTTCTGTTTCAAACATGTTGAATTTGAGATACTGGTGGGAGATACTTGGATCATATGACCAGCAAAGTGACTAAAATTGCTTTCCTCCCCCACTACCCCCCCTTTTTTTTCAGTCTTCACCTGTAATTTTAATGGTGTGAAGAAATTGCCAGTAAGGAAACTGTGCAAATCAGCAACTTTTCTTAAACTTTTAAAGTCTTAGAAAATTGTCCGGGGGTCACTTGACTACAGTCATATAGTCAGGATGTATTGGGGGAGGATTTCCACCTTAAATCTTTCAAAGGCCAAGTGCAGTTCTTAATCCAATACATTAATGATTCTCAAAGTATGGTCCAGAGACCCCTGGTATTCCTAAAGATCTTTCAGGATATCTTCAAGTCAGTGGAGTTATCTGGAAGCTACATGGCTTGTGAATTAAAAATCTGGCTATAAACATGAAGACTGAGTTTTCCCTTACAAACTGACAAATCTACAGATATGTCTGGGACTTGCTACTTTGCTTTTATTCATCCAATGTCTGCAATAACTAATGACTAAAAAAGACCTTTTTTTAGAAGAGTGCTTATTAACAAACATAAGTGGTGATGAAATATTAAAATTATTAAATAACTTTTTTTAATCTCTTGCCTTATCCTGGAATTATTCTGAAATAACCATTGTGTTTGCATTTTCAATAATGGGACAAAAGCGATGGTGGATAAAACTACTGATGCTTTAGCACTGATCAAGGCAGTGATACCAAACTATATTAGTAGTTACTTATATTTCATCACTGGAAAAAAAAAGAATCCATTTTCATTTAAAATTGACCTTGATGAAGTAACAAATGTGATTAATTTTAATATATCTCAACCCTTAAACACACATCCTTTTAATATTCTATGTGATGAAAGGGGAAGCATGAATAATGTACTTCTGCTGAATAATGAGACATTGTCTCTTAAAAAAAAAGTCCTTGTGCAACTGTTAGAGTTGGGAGATAATCTAGGCACCTTTTTCATTGTTATTTGAAAGAACAAAAATCTGTGGTTACTCAGTTGATGGTATTTCACAGACATATTCGCAAGAACAAATGAAGGAAGACTCATTTCAAGGAAAAACAACTGACAGTATTTGTTGTCAATGATAAACTTGTAACTTTTTTCTTTTTTGTATTGTTTTCTTTGTTTTTTTAGCTATACATGTATATTAATTTTTTAAAATATATGTTCCTTTATGAATCATGTTGGGAGAGAAAAGGGAAAAACCATGAGAAAAAAAAGCAGAAGAAAAAGAAAAAAAAGTGAACACAGTATGTGTTGATTTACATTCAGTCTCCATGTTTCTCTCTCTGGATACAGATGATGTTTTCCATCCAAAGTTTATTGGGTTTGCTTTGGATCACTGAACCACTGAGAAGAACCAAGTCTTTCATAATTGATCATCACACAAACTTGTTATTACTGTGTACAATGTATTCCTAGTTCTGTTTGTTTTGCTCAGCATCAGTTTGTGTAAATTTTTTCAGGCCTTTCTAAAATCAGCTTGTTCATCATTTTTATAGAACAATAATATTCCATTACTTTCATATACCATAACTTATTCAGCAACCCCCCAATTGATGGACATCTACTCATACTTTCCAATTCTTTGTCACCACAAAAAGAGCTGCTACAAACATTTTTTCACATGTGGGTCTTTTTCCCTTTTTTATGATTTCCTTGGGACACAGACCCAGTAAAAACACTGCTGAATCAAAGGGTATGTACAGTTTAATAGTTCTTTGGGAATAGTTCCAAATTGCTCTCCAGAATGGCTAGATCATTTCACAATTCCACCAACAATGCATTAGTGTCCCAGTTTTCCCACCCTTCCAACATTTATCATCTTTTCCTGTCATCTTAGCCAATCTGAGAGAGTTGGTTATACCTCAGAGTTGCTTTAATTTGCATTTCTCTAATCAATAGTGATTTAGAGCATCTTTTCATATGACTGACTAGATGATTTTAATTTCATCATTTCAGAATTATCTGTTCATATCCTTTGACTATTTACCAATTGGGCAATAACTTGTATTCTCATAAATTTGACACAGTTCTTTATATATTTTAGAAATGAGACCTAAAATTGTAACTTTTAAGTGAAAATTAGAAATTTGAATGACTTGTATTCATTATGAACTTGGTGACTTCCCAATGTTTAAAAGACTCTTCTAATGAGATTGGTAGTGTGTTTTTAAAACATTCACCTTTGCAAAACTCTGTGTTCCAAATTTTTCTCCCTCCCTCTCCAAACCTCTTCCCTAGACAGCAAGTAATCCAATAAAAGTTAAACACATGCAATTCTTCTAAACATATTTCTACATTTGTCATACTGCACCAGAAAAATCAGATCAAAAGGGAGGGAAAACATGAGAAAGAAAAAACAAGTAAACAATAACAATAGCAAAAAAGTGAAAATATTATGTTTTGATCCACCTTCAGTTTCTATAATTCTCTTGATGTGGGTAGCTCTTTCCATCATAAGTCTATTGGAATTGCCTTGAATCACTTCATTGTTTAAAAAAAAAGGGGGGGGGGCAGCTAGGTGGCACAGTGGTTAGAGCACCAGCCCTGAAGTCAGGAGGACCTGAGTTCAAATCTGGTCTCAGACACTTCCTAGTTGTGTGACCCTGGGCAAGTCACTTAACCCCAATTGCCTCAGCAAAAAGCAAAAAAAAAGAAAGAAAGAAAGAAAAGAAAAGAAAAAAAGAGCCAAGTCCATAGGGATCAATTTATCAAAAAAAAAAAAAAAAAAAAAAAAAAAAGGCCTGAATACATGCATTAGACAGTACTTGAGGATCTCTCAGATGTGGGGTGGGGATCCTACCTTGTGTACTAATAGAGTATTATGCTTGGAGGCAGGAATATCTAAATTCAAATTCAGCCTCAGATACTTAGTAGCTGTGTGATTTGGGGAAAGTCACTTAACCTTTTTTGCTTTAGTTTCCTCAAACTCCAAAGTTGTTGTGAAGATCAAATGAGATAATTGTAAAATGCTTAACATATATACCTGGTATGTAGAAAGTGATATAAAAATACTAGCTACTATTGTGAAGAATACCAGATGTGTTCTTTATAATTTTGTTACATTCACTTTTGATTTTTTTTTGGTGGTTGTTCTTCCCATTTACATTATTGTAGTCATTTTGCATTAGTTCATATATATTTTTCTAATTTCTTTGTATTTATCACATTCATCTTTTCTTACAGCATAGTAATATTCTATTACATTCACTTATCACCAGTTAATGGGAATCTACTTTGCTTTCAAGTCTTTGCTTATCACAAAAAGCACTGGTATAAATATTTTAGTGAATGTGAGGACTTTTTTTTTCTTATCAATGACTTTTGGGGCATATATGCCTAGTAGTGTTATCTCTGAATCAAAGGATATAGAGATTTTAGTAACTTTATTTGCATAATTCCAAATGCTTTCCACAATATTTGTACCATCACCAATAATGCATTAGTGTGACTATCATTCCATAACCTCTTCAGCTTTGACCATTGCCACTTTTTGTAATTCTTGCCAATTTTAGAGTATGAAGTAAAACCTCAGAGTAGCTTTGATTTGCATTTTTCTTATTAATGAGTTGGAGTATTACTTCATGTAGTTGTTAATAGTTTTCAATTCTTTTGAAAACAGTTTGTTCATATCCTTTGACCCCTGAAATGACAATAAAAATTTTTAAATGAAGGGAGGAGATTTAGGATACTGTTCCCAACACGCCTATT
Source organism: Myrmecobius fasciatus (assembly GCA_023553655.1). Taxonomy (NCBI): domain Eukaryota; kingdom Metazoa; phylum Chordata; class Mammalia; order Dasyuromorphia; family Myrmecobiidae; genus Myrmecobius; species Myrmecobius fasciatus. Next base: position 253,935 of record JAJPUD010001325.1, read on the forward strand.
ATATATCTGAATTACTAGCACAATGCCTTACACATACTAGTACTTAACTTTGTTGAATTGAATTAAGATCAATATGTACTTTTAGAAAGTACTTTAATTTGGAATTATGCCCAAAGATCTATAAAACTGTTCATACCCTTTGATCCACCTGTGTCACTCCTCGATCTGTATCCCAAAAAGATCATAAAGAGGGACCCATATGTGCAAAAATATTTGTAGGAGATCTTTCTGTATTAACAAAGAATTGGAAACTGAATGGATGCCCATCAGTTGGGGAATGACTCAGCTGTGATTCATTAATGTAATAGAATATTATTGTTCTATAAGAAATGATTAACAGGCTGATTTCAGAAAAGCCTGGGAAGTCTTACATAAACTAATGCAGAGTGAAGTGAACAGAACTAGGAGAACATTGTACTCAGTAACACCAAATTATGTGATGATAAACTATGATAGATACAGCTCTTCTCAGCAATACAGCGGTCCAAGATAATTTCAATAGACTTGCAATGGAAAAATACTCTCCACATCCAGGGAGAGCACAATGAAGACTAAATACAGATCAAAACATACTACTTTCACCTTTTTTGTTTTTGTTTTTTTTCTTTCCCATAGGTTTTTCCCTTTTTTTCCTGATTTTTCTTTTACAATGACTAATGAGGAAATATGTTTAAAATGATTATACATGTATAATCTATATCAGATTGGTTGCTGTCTTGGGGGAAGTAATGAAGGGAGGTGGAAATATTTGGAACTCAAAATCTTATAAAAATGAATTTTGAAAGCTATCTTCACATGTAATTGAAAAAATTAAATACAATTGAAAAAAAATGGTACACATCTACTCTCTCTAATATAATTGGAAGCTACTTGAGGAAAGATCATAAGTTTTTCTTATGCTTCTCTTATATAATGTCAGCATAGCCTGAGGTCCACTAATAGGAATAAATACATGTTGATTTTACTTACAATAGCTCTGAAAACTGTGTTTAAGTCCTGTTCTGAAGAACCAAAACATTCCATAAGGCATCATTAAAAAGGAGTGGTTTCAAATAAAAATATGTCCATGGCTTCAGGACTAATTGGTTTGTGCTTCATTTTCATGATCAACAAGGGCTAAAGAGGGAAATCAAAAAATAGCTCAGAGGATTCTGTTGCCTTAAAAGATTTGGAAAAGCACTGGAATAGTCCATTTCAAAGGTCATATTATACAATGTTTTCAATATGTTATAGATTTTTTGTTATTATTTTATTCAGTATTTTTGCATTGATATTTATTAGAGATATTGGTCTATATTTTTATTTCTCTGCTTTAGCTCTTCCTGGTTTACGTATCACGATCATATGTATCTCATAGAAGGAATATGGTTAGATACAGTCTTCGTCTGTTTTTGTGGGCAATTTATGAATATTAGAATTAATTGTTCTTGGAATGCATACTAGAATTCACTTGTAAATCCATCTTGTCCTGATATTTTTTCTTTGAATGTCCAGTTATAATTTTTCATTTTCTTTTTCTGAATTTCAGTTATTAAATTTTCATTTTTTTGTTCTGGTAATTGAGGTATTTTAGATTTTGTACATATTCATTTCAAATGAATAGTTTTGCTGACATATAATTGGACAAAAGTTTCAATAATTTCTCTTTTTTATTTTTTTATTTTCTCATATTATTTAGTTGTCTTTTTTTCTGATTACTTAATGGTTTATGAATTTTATTAACTTTTTTTTTGTTAAAGCTTTTTATTTGCAAAACATATGCATAGGTAATTTTTCAACATTGACCCTTGCAAAGGTTTCTGTTACAAATTTTCCCCTCCTACGCCCACCCCCTCCCCTAGATGGCAGGAAGTCTAATACATGATAATTATGTTAAAATATTTTACAGATTGAATATGTGTATACATATCTATACAGTTATCTTGCTGTACAGGAAAAAAAAATCTGAGAAGGTAAACATAATGTAAACAAACATCAATAGAGAGTGTGAAAATGCTATGTTGTGGTCCAGACTCAGATCCCATAGGCCTCTCCCTGGGTGTATATGGTTTTGTTCATCACTGAGCAGCTGGAACTGGTTTGAAACATTTCATTGTTGAAGAGAGCCACGCCCATCAGAATTGATCATCATATAGTCTTGTTGTTGCTGTGTACAATGATCTCCTGGTTCTGCTCGTTTCACTCAGCATCAGTTCATGCAAGTCTCTCCAGGCCTCTCTGAAATCATCCTGCTGGTCGTTTCTTATAGAACAATAACATTCCATAACATTCATATACCATAATTTATTCAGCCATTCTCCAATCGATGGGCATCCACTCAGTTTCCAGTTTCTTGCCACTACAAAAAGGGCTGCCACAAACATTCTTGCACATGTGGGGCCCTTTCCTTCCTTTAAGATCTCTTTGGGATATAGGCACAATAGAAACACTGCTGGGTCAAATGGTATGCACAGTTTGATAACTTTTTGAGCATAGTTCCAAATTGCTCTCCAGAATGGTTGGATCCCTTCACAGTTCCACCAACAATGCATCAGTGTCCCAGTTTTCCCACATTCCCTCCAACATTCGTCATTATCTTTTCCTGTCATCTTAGCCAATCTGAGAGGTGTGTAGTGGTATCTCAGAGTTATCTTAATTTGCATTTCTCTGATCAATACAGATTTGGAGCACCTTTTCATATGACTAGAAATAGTTTTAATTTCATCATCTGAAAATTGTCTGTTCATATCCTTTGACCATTTATTGATTGGAGAGTGGCTTGAATTCTTATAAATATGAGACAATTCTCTCTATATTTTAGAAATGAGGCCTTTATCAGAATCTTTGAATGTAAAAATGTTTTCCCAGTTTGTTGCTTCCCTCCTAATCTCCTCTGCATTAGTTTTGTTTGTACAAAAACTTTTTAACTTAATATAATCAAAATTATCTATCTGGTATTCAATTAAGAATTCCAGTTCTTAGAACACAAATTCCTTCCTTCTCCACAGGTCTGAGAGGTAAACTATCCTATGTTCCTCTAATTTGCTTATAGTATCACTCTTTATATCTAAATCATGAACTCATTTAGATCTTATCTTGGTATGTGGTGTTAGGTGTGGGGAATTTTATTAACTTTTCAAAAAAGCTATTATTGTTTATCAATAAAATGTGTTTTTTTAAAATTTTATTTCTCCTTTGGTTTTTAAATTTCCTGCATTTGTGCTTTGTTGGGGATTTTTTCTTTGCTGCTTTTTTTTAGGTAAGTATAGTAAGCTATATATCTAGTTCATTGATCTGACCTTTCTTTTGCTGATGAAAGTGTTTCAAGATATACATTTTCCTCTAATGACTACCTTGGCTGGTTCCCAAACGTTTTGGTACATTTTCTTATTGTTTTCATTTTCTTTGAAGACATCTATTTTTTTAATAGTTTGTTCTTTGGCTAACATATTATTTAGGATTAAATTAATTAGCTTCCATTTTAAGTTTTAATCCTTTCTTCAAAAGTTGTTTTTTATTATAATTTTCTTAGTTGTGGTCAGTAAAAGAGGTATTTAATATTCCTTCATTTGTTTATGAGCTTTGTTTGTTTGTTAATCAGGACTAAGATTTCGTCATTATAGAGATTCATCAGTGAGTAATTCCATTTACAACACAGATCCTGCAATTTATAATGTAAGAAAATTATCTGGTGGCACTGAGAGTTTACATGATTTGTCTGGAGTCAGTCAATATATAACAGGGACAGAGCTTGATCACTGGCCTAGTTGACTTTAAAGTCATTTCTTTATCCATAATGCCATGCTGCCTTTTTCTTTATGAGATTTTTATGCCCTAACAAATAGCTAATTTTCTATGTACAGCTGATAAATATACAACATATTAATTGCCAGAGATCCAAAATAACTTTTTAAAACTTATTTGTCTTTTTGTAAAGCTCTGTAAGAGGTATATTGTGATCTCTTACTAGTACAGTTTTGATGTCTAATCCTCAATTTAATTTGGTTAGATTTTCTTTTAAGTAAGTACTTAGATATTATGGTATTTGGGGGGAAGAGAAAAAGAGGTGAGAGAGAGAAGAAGGAGAAGAAGAAGAACAAGAACAAGAAGAAGAACAAGAAGAAGAAGAAGAAAGAGGAGGATGAGGAGGAGGAAGAAAGAAGAAGAAGGAGGAGGAGGAAGAAAAGGAGAAGTAAGAAAGAAGGAGGAAGAAAGAAGGAAGAAGAAGAAGGAGAAGGAAGAAAGAAGAAGAAAGAAAAAGGAGGAAGAAAGAAGAAAGAAGGAGGAAGAAAGAAGAAAGAAGAAGGAGGAAGAAAGAAGAAGAAGAAGGAAGAAAGAAGAGGGGAGGGGAGGGAAGAGGAGGAGAGGAGAAGAGAGAAGGGAAGGAGGAGGGGGAGGAGGGGAGGAGAGAAGAGAAATATAGTTAGGTGGCATAGTGCAGAGAGCACTGGGCTTGCAATCAGGAAGATTCAACTTCCTGAATTCAAATCTGGCCCCAGACACTTTTTATTTTTTATTAAAAGCTTTTTATTTACAAAACATATGAGTGATTTTTCTACATTGACCTTTGCAAAACTTTTTTTTCCCAAGCTTTTCCCCTCCTTCCCCCCACCCCCCACCCCTAGATGACAGGTAATCTAATACATGCTAAATATGTTAAATTATATGACAAATCCAATATATGTATACATTTCTATACAGTTTATCTTACTGCACAAGAAACATCTGATCTAGAAAGAAAGAAAAAAAAAAAAACAACCTAAGAAGGAAAACAAAATGCAAGCAAATATTCACAGAAAACATTAAGATGCTGTGTTGTGGTCCACGCTCAGTTCCCTCAGGCCTCTCTCTGGATGTATATGACTGTCTTCATCACTGAACAATAGGAACTGGTTTGAATCGTATCATTGCTGAAGAGAACCATGTCCATCAGAATTGATCATCATATAGTCTTGTTGCTGTGTATAATGATCTCCTGGTTCTGCTGATTTCACTCAGCGTTAGTTCATGCAAGTCTCTCCAGGCCTCTCTGAAATCATCCTGCTAGTCGTTTCTTACAGAACAATAATATTCCATAACATTCATATACCATAATTTATTCAGCTATTCTCCAATTGATGGGCATCCATTCAGTTTCCAGTTTCTTGCCACTACAAAAAGGGCTGCCACAAACATTTTTGCACATATGGGTCCTTTTCCCTCCTTTAAAATCTCTTTGGGATACAGGCCCAATAGAAACACTGCTGGGTCAAATGGTATGCACAGTTTGATAACTTTTTGAACATAGTTCCAGATTGCTCTCCAGAATGGTTGGATCCATTCACATTTCCACCAACAATGTATCAGTGTCCCAGTTTTCCCACATCCCTTCCAACATTCATCATTATCTTTTCCTGTCATCTTAGCCAATCTGACAGGTGTGTAGTGGTGTCTCAGAGTTGTCTTAATTTGAATTTCTCTGATCAATAGTGATTTGGAGCACCTTTTCATGTGACTAGAAATAGTTTCAATTTCTTCATCTGAAAATTGTCTGTTCATATCTTTTGACCATTTATGGACTGGAGAGTGGCTTGAATTGTTATATATTTGAGTCAATTCTCTCTATATTTTAGAAATGAGGCCTTTATCAGAACCTTTGAATGTAAAAATATTTTCCCAGTTTATTGCTACCCTTCTAATCTTGTCTGCATTCATTTTGTTTGTACAAAAACTTTTTAACTTGATATAGTCAAACTTATCTATTTTGTGATTAATGATGATCTCTAGTTCTTCTTTGGTCACAAATTCCTTCCCCCTTCACAGGTCTGAGAGGTAAACCATCCTACATTGTTCTAATTTGTTTATAATATCATTCTTTATGTGTAGATCATGAATCCATTTCGACCTTATCTTGGTATATGGTGTTAGGTGTGGGTCAATGCCTAGTTTCTTCCATACTAATTTCCAATTTTCCCAGCAGTTTTTGTCAAATGGTGAGTTTTTAATCCCCAAAACTGGGGTCTTCGGGTTTAACAAACACTAGATTACTATTGTCATTGAGTATTTTGTCCTGTGAATCTAACCTATTCCACTGATCCACTACTCTATTTCTTAGCCGGTACCAAATGGTTTTGATGACCACTGCTTTATAATATAGTTTTAGATCTAGTACAGCTAGGCCACCCTCATTTGCATTTTTTTTTCATTAATTCCCTTGAAATTCTGACCTTTTGTTTTTCCAGATGAATTTTGTTGTTATTTTTTCTAGGTCTGTTAAATAATTTCTTGGGAGTTTGATTGGTATAGCACTAAATAAATAGATTAGTTTAGGTAGTATTGCCATCTTTATTATATTCGCTCGACCTATCCAAGAGCACTTGATATTTTTCCAATTATTTAGATCTGACTTTATTTGTGTGGAAAGTGTTTTGTAGTTTTGCTCATATAGATCCTGACTTTCCCTTGGCAGATATATTCCCAAATATTTTATACTATTGAAAGTTATTTTAAATGGAATTTCTCTTTGTATCTCTTGCTGTTGCATTTTGTTGGTTATGTTTAAAAATGCTGATGATTTATGTGGATTTATTCTGTATCCTGAAACTTTGCTAAAGTTGTGGATTAATTCTAATAGTTTTTTAGGGGATTCTCTAGGGTTCTCTAAGTAGACCATCATATCATCTTTGAAGAGAAAACTATTTTTGATTGATACACTTTCTCAACATCAAGCTTTCAAAATATAGATGCATTAATAGATATTTGTCCTTCATATTAGAAGAATGACTATTTAGAGTATTATGTTCAGTTCTAGACGGCACAATTTAAAATAAATAAATATACAGACAAATAAACTGGAAACATCCAGAAAAGGGCAACCAGGATCTCAAAGGACTTTAACCAAGTCTATGTCATATAGAGAACACTTGAAAGAATTGAGGATGTTTAATTTAGAGAAGGTAAGACTCAGGGAATAAATGTCTCTCTTTTTAAGTATTTAAAGACTTGTTATATGGAAAGCAGGATTAGATGTGTAATGAATGCCCCAGGGACTTCTTCAACTGGGTCCAAATTACCTTTTAGGGACAAGAGCTTGGCCATTCACTTCTTGGCTTATGTCTTCATCCCCTTCCTTCCAAAGGGGACTTCTCTAGCCTGGCCCACCTGGCACTGACATCTTTGGATACCCAAGGCTTTATCTCCACCTGTTTCTTCCTGATTGTCTTCTTGCGGTCTCTGGATAAAAACATCACCACATACCACTAGACTGAAACTTTAAATAGTCTAGTTATCTCACTGACCCCAGCAGACTTCTCTCTAATCACTGATATTCTGCCTGGACTCATTCCTCAAGGGTTAGCATACTCCCATTCTCATATATTCTTTCTATCTCTGTAATTCTGACTTTCTCACCTCACCACTAATTTACAGACCCTGGTCCTTATCTCATATTGACTGCTTCATTATTCTTGTCCTCTTCACTGTAACCCCTCCCCAAACCCTTGTGCTATTCCAGTTTTCATGACTCTTTCTATTGTGCCTTCTGGAACAACTGCTCCATATTTAACAAACTTTCTATCATTTAAAACCTCTTCCTTTATCATTACTTCCATTGCTGATTCTCACTGAAACCTCCTGATGATATTGCTTTCCTTGCTACCCTTTTCAGATCTGGCTGTACTTCTTGAACATGGTCATGGTAGGGGAGTCAGAATATTCCTTACTCTCCATGATCACCTCTAGACCCTCCTTCTACCACTATCATTCATCACATTCTCCTGAGATTCATGCCATTTAAATTGTCACCACATCTAGATCCTGGTGGCAATTATAAATTAACCCACAGGACACTTTTCCTTCTTTCTTCAATGAGTTCAGTGCCCACTTTTTCTTTATCACAATACCTACTCTCATATTAGTGTATTTCAACTGCCAATTCCTCAACCTACTCATTTCCCATGGCCTGCTCCTTCACTCTACCTCAGCTACACATAAATATGATCATACGCTTGACATTGCTATCACCCACAAGTGTTCTAGTTTCTTTTACATGAACTCCAAAATTCTACCTAATTTGAATAAATGATAATATCCCTCTCTCCACTAACATTGGATACCCTGGTTCAGACCCTCAATCACTTCT
>JAJPUD010001325.1:262042-349786 GCA_023553655.1 Myrmecobius fasciatus
TTGATTAAAAACTCTTCTCAGTTGGGCCCAACCTACTTTTCCAGCCTTATTACACTTACTCCTCTTCATACAGTCTATGATTCAGCCATACTGGTTTACTTACAGTATTTTGTATAGAACTCTTCATTTTCCATCTTCTTCCATCCACCCTCTACCATCCATAAGAATAATGTTCTTCCTTATGCCTCCTGTCTTAGTTTCCATGGCTTCTTTCAAGATTCATCTCAAATACCTTTTTTTTCCCCCACATTTGTTCCCCACACCCTATAGTGCTCTCTTCTTTGAATTTACTTTTCATCTACCTTGCATAGAGCTCGTATGTAACTAGTAATTTTTATATTTGTTTCCCCCATTAGAATTAGCTCCTTGAAGGCTGGGATTATTTTTGCCTTAATTTATATTCCCAGAATTTAGCAGTATTTGGCACAAAAAAGTATATGCAATGTCAGTCTGTTGATTATACATCCTATTTGCATATACGACTTCTTGCTCTGGTTGACCTTTTAACTGTTGCATTACTCATTAGAAAAATTCTTGGGAAAAGTTTAAAGAAATCAACCTTAAATTGGCCAAATGTGTTTAGTGATAAGAGTTTTTGTTATTTTAAATTATTGTCAAGGAGATGAAATTGAAACTACTGGCTAAGAAGATTTTATTCATGCTATCTTTTTATATGATACTTTAATAAATTTTGTAATCTTTGTGATGGGAATGCTCCCATTAATAGTGGGAATGATGTATGACTCATTCATGTCTTCCAATTCTATGCAACTTTTGTCCATTTGTTCCTATAAAATCCTTCCCAGGAAGACATCCAACATGCTGAGGAGTGAATTGCTACTTTCAAGTATCAATATATAATGCAAGACTGGGAATCTGTTTGGAATTTTAAAATTAGTCAACAAATATTTATTAAGTACTTATTTTATACTAGATATATACAGAAAATATATAGAAAATAAACACAAGGAGTGTGGGGTAAGTCACTAGTAGTGAGGGAATCTTGAAAGTCTTCATGTAAGAGACAATGATTGAATTGAAATGGGAAGAAAACTAGAAGGAAAGCTTATGGTCTTCTATACAGTAGTTTGCAATGGCCGTCTATTCTCTTCTCATATTTTGATCAAAGATAATCTTATTCATAAAGGTTGTATAGAGATGAGAAAGTAGGCAGATAGATCTCATGATGGATCTTTTTGCTTATTGTCTACTTGACCTCAGCAGCACAAGATGACAGAGTGCAAGGACATGACAAGATGAGATGACAAAGTGCATCATAAATTGTTGTCTCCTACTGTCCTCCCCCATCTTAGTAAAGCAATGTAGTTGGGTATCAAATGTTAGGAATGAAGCACATTGCTTCATAAATTTCCTACGTCTCAGGATAACTTATTTCAGTGATGGACATCTCATAATGAAACACTTGGGGTAGCTAAATGGAGCAGTGGATAGAGCACTAGCCCTGAAGTCAGAAGGACCTGAATTCAGATTCTGCCTCATTTAATACTTCCTAGGTGTGTGATCCTGGGCAAGCCCAGTAAAAACAAAACACACAATCCATAATGGAACATGTACCCCAAACTTATTTTAGGCATACCAGATATGATCAAATGTTCTCTGCAATAATTGCTGAGATAGAAGGATTCATATAAGGGACAATAGATTTTGAGCTAGAAGGAAACTTATAGATGTAACTCAACCCTCTCTTTTTATAAATGAGTATTCTAAAGCTCATAAAGATTAAGAGATTTACCTAACTTCATATAGATTGCAGATGACTCAGCCAGGATTTGTCTGTGGGTCCATTTACCTGCAAAACTTCCACACTAGTTCTACTGATGCTTCGTACTTGGGATAGCAATTTAAGAGCTATCTCTTAATGTTCAAAGATGAATTAGATAATGGAACAGTGGGAACAAATTTTTTAATATAATGTGTAATCAATATCTTTTCTGCATTTTGTAATTTGTTTATATGGAACTTCAGCTATTGGCATTGCTTATAACTCAGGCCTTTTAAACATTCAACTTTATCAACTTTCAGTAGCTGAAATGCAAAAAGAGCTATTGATGACATTATAAAATTCTGAAGTTAAGATCAAAGTACTTAATTTGTTACATATTCAGACTTTAATTCCCAAACTTTTAAAAATTTATTATTTCATAGTGAGTAGAATAAAGTGAATTAAACCTTCCAAATTTTGAAGGCTCTAGGGATCTATGCTACCGGTGAGTATCTGGTTTTTAAATTGAATTTTCCAAGGAGACAAACTTTGTGGGTCTTCAATAGATTTCTCAAATATGATATATATATATATATATATTTAGTTTTTCCCACTGTGTTGTATGAAACAGCCTAGAGTAAGTACCTTTAAATACATATCAATGTTGACCCAGACATTCTAATGCTAGGCATATATACCAAAATCTTAATAGCAGAATTTTTTTGGGGGGAGGAGAAAAGGGTTCAATAGAACTGGAAACAAAATAACTACTTGTTGACTAGAGGAATGGCAAACTCAATTGTGCTCAATGAATTTTACTGAGCTACATGAAATGAAAAAATTGATGAATACAAAGAAGCATGAAAAACCTGAATGAACTATGGTAAGTAAGCAGAGCCAGGAAAAAAAACAATATATACAAAGACTCCAACAATATAGATGGAAAGAATAATAGCCACAAAACAATCAAATATGAATGTTGAGGAATTGTATATTCCAAAGAAGAGTGTATAAGAAGACACCTCCCCTTGCAGCTTTGCAAAGAGTAGGGAATGGAACTTTATTTATAATGTCAGATTTGTTGATGTGTTGATTTTATTGAATTTTTAAAAATCTGGTAAAATGGATGATTCTTTGAGAGTGGTATGGGGGAAGGACATGGGAAAATATAGGTGACGTAAACATGGAATACTATTGTTCTGTAAGAAACGAACAGCAGGATGATTTCAGAGAGGCCTGGAGAGACTTGCATGAACTGATGCTGAGTGAAGTGAGCAGAACCAGGAGACCATTATATACGGCAACAACAAGACTATATGATGATTAATTCTGATGGACATGGCTCTCTTCAACAATGAGATGTTTCAAACCAGTTCCAATTGTTCAGTGAAGAAAGCCATATACGCCCAAAGAGAGGGATCTGAATGTGGACCACAACATAACATTTTCATGCTCTCTATTGATGTTTGCTTGCATTGTGTTTCCCTTCTCAGATTTTTTTTTCTTGTAGATCCGATTTTTCTTGTGCAACAAGATAACTGTATAAATATATATATATATATATATGTACATATATATATATACACATTCGATTTGTCAAGTATTTTAACATAATTTACATGTATTGGACTTCCTGCCATCTAGGGGAGGGGGTGGGGGATAAGGGGGAAAAATTTGTAACAGAAAGCTTTACTAGGGTCAATGTTGAAAAATTACCCATGCATATGTGTTGCAAATAAAAAGCTTTAAAAAAATATAGTTGACATAAAAGATATCAATAAAAATCCATTTAAATGTGTGTATGTATATATATTTATGCATACATATGTATACTAATATTTAAAAATTCAAATGAATTTGCAATCTCATTGTCATGAATCTTTCTGTAATAACGCAGATCACCATTCATTCAATGTAGCTCTTGTCTATGTTCTTTCATAAGTTCTCTATGAGAAGACTAATTAGCTGTGCTGGATGGCTTCACCATTTTCTTTTAATATTTTTCAGGAAACCAACTTGGCCACCCTATCCTATCTAAAATAATAAATAAAATCTATTTATAGAAGACAAAAATAAATGCCATTAAGGCCATGGAGGAATTACAGAAATTTTTAGAGCCTAGACTAGCCACACTAATATAAGATAACGTATGCCTATTCCTACTCAGTGTGTCTTTTAAATATTGATTTTTCAGGGACATAAAAATACAGCAGAAATGAAAACAATAACTAATCAGGATAGTTTTCAATGTAAAACACAGGAAGAATGTTCCTGGCAGAATCATAGATGAGCTTGGAATATCTCACTGAATTACTAAATGGAGAAATGCCAATAGTTGTGTGCATGACAGAAGGGCTGCCCTGGCAAGTACTCCAAAGTACCAGCAAGGAAAATTATTCCTTCCTCAAAGATTTCTGCTTGTTAATTTTGCTGGGTTATCTCTAATGCAGGTATTCCATAGCTGTGGGCTAATTGACATTCTTTAAGACCTTTCCAAAGGGTTGGATAGTATTCCTTTATCTTCCCCAGTTTGTTTGCCTTCTCCTGGGGCTATAATGGGGGTTTGAAGGCCAGGTTTCCCAACTGAGTTACCCAAGAAAGTGAATTTTCACTGTGGAATCCTATTTGGCCAAAAACATCTTGGCCAAATTTCTTATTTGTGGAGCCAACTAGTCTTGTCAGTGCACAGAAATGAAGTTTGGCCTATAGATGAGAAAGTTTATCTAAGACTTCATATCTTATTTGGAAAAAGAGAAGAGTTGGGGAGATTACCTGTCATTGAAACTAACAAATTGGGAGTCCCAGAAATTGACTATTTGTGGGAGGTATGCTTTGGTCTCCAGTGTTTGCTCCTAATAGTGAAGTTTCATCTTGTTTGGACAAATGGAGGCTTTGGTAAAGGGAACTAGTTAAAGACTGTATGGATGTGACACTAGTAGATTTGAGTGGGGAATAGAATATGGTGGGAAGAAAGGAAGAGGAAGGGCTCATCAGTATGAATCTAGTTATTACCAGGGATGTGACTCCTATGGAAAAGGAGTGAGCCATCCCACCAACTGCCAACCAATCGCCACCAAAAAGATAGGCAAGCCAACCCAACTGAAGCACTAAGACATTCTGAGGGAAAGACAGCAGGCAGCATGGGTCAAGCAAGTCAAAACACCACCCCACCTTCCCTACCAACTTCCCTCAAACCCCAAAGATTTTCTCAGGAATTACTAATTATTAATTATATAATCAAACCAGTCCTCCCAAACTGTCCTGTTTACATAGAATGATGTAAAGCCAAAGTCCATTTTTAATCCATCCCTCCAGTCTCCAATCTCTGAGATTGTGCTGATTAGCATATTTGAGACAGCCTTCATGGAAACTCAGCTTTCCCAGATTGTCTTTGAGACAGTCTCAACATCTCAATATATAACCTTGTCACTCTCTAAATCCTGCTTTTATTTCCCCCTCCTCCTCTGAGCTACAAAAAGTCATGTTCCCCTCCTCCTACCAAATCAAATTGCTGAATCAGTATGATTCTTTCTTGCCTAATTATATTGGTTTGATCCTGTGAGATATCTCACATAAATGAATGGCAAATTTCTGTTCTCTGTGATGGATACGTCTGATAATTGTTTCATGTCATGGATTGACCCATTATTCTATAATTTTCTTTTACAATTATGCTCTCCCAAATCCATTTCATATTTCTTAGGTCCATCTCTGAGAATGTTGCTTGTACCCCACTTTTCTCTGAGATGCTTGATTAACGAGTGTAGGCTGTGAGAAGGGAACCCCAAAATTACAATGGGGAGCTAACTTCAGCAAACTAATGTGAGAAGGCTCATCCTCTCAAATTAGAGTTTAAAATGCACGCTTTTTCTTCTCAGTATAACTCTCCATTTTTTGTCTTGTCTCCCTGTGTCTGTCTACCCTGTCAGTGTGTTCCTGGTGTTGTAAATTTGTTTTGTTTGAATTTGCCCTAGCCTTCATTCTCTCTCTCTCTCTCTCTCGATCAATTTTATTTATTTATTTATTTTTCTTTATTAAAGCTTTTTATTCTTCAACATTATTCTTCAACATTAACCCTTACAAAGCTTTCCGTTACAAATTTTTCTCCCCTAGTCCCCATTCCTCCCCTAGATGGCAGGAAGTCCACTACATGTTAATTATGTTAAAATACTTGACAAATCGAATATATGTATACATATTTCCACAGTTATTGTTGTGCGAGAAAAATCATATCTATAAGAAAAAAAATCAGAGAAAGGAAACACAATGCAAGCAAACATCAATAGAGAACATGAAAATGCTATGTTGTGGTCCACATTTCATATCCCTCTTTCTGGGGGTATATAGCTTTCTTTATTGACCAATTGGAACTGGTTTGAAACATTTCATTGTTGAAGAGAGCCATGTCCATCAGAATTGATCATCATATAGTCTTGTTGCCGTGTATCTCCTGGTTCTGCTCATTTCACTCAGCATCAGTTCATGCAAGTCTCTCCAGGCCTCTCTGAAGTCGTTCTGCTGGTCATTTCTTACAGAACAATAATATTCCATAACATTCATATACCATAATTTGTACCCCACAGCCATTGTCCAATTGATAGGCATCCATTCAGTTTCCAGTTTCTAGCCACTACAAAAAGGGCTGCCACAAACATTTTTGCCCATGTGGGTCCCTTTCCCTCCTTTAAGATCTCTTTGGGACATAGGCCCAGTAGAAACACTGCTGGGTCAAAGGGTATGCACAGTTTGATAACTTTTTGAGCATAGCTCCAGATTGCTCTCCAGAATTGTTGGATCTGTTCACAGCTCCACCAACAATGCATCAGTGTCCCAGTTTTCCCACATCCCCTCCAAAATTCGTCATTATCTTTTCCTGTCATCTTAGCCAATCTGACAGGTGTGTAGTGGTACCTCAGAGTTGTCTTAATTTGCATTTCTCTGATCAATAGTGATTTGGAATACCTTTACATATGACTAGAAATAATTTTAATTTCATCATCTGAAAATTGTCTGTTCATATCCTTTGACCATTTATCTATTGGAGAATGAAGCCTTCATTCTCTTGAAAAAGAGCCTTGCCAGTGAAAAGATTTGGTCAAGTGCTCAAGTAGACCCATTAGCATAACTACAAGAAACCTACAGAGTGGTCAGGATTCAAGCTACAGGAAATTTACCTGCAGATTCTAGAGGATTTTTTTTAGATAAATTATTTTAACATCCTTCTGAAAAATCTGAGGGTATTTTGGGGTGCCCTTCTCTGGAACCCCTCTCTGAAATTCTCCACATCTTTCTGTATAAGCTTCTCTTTCTTAAAGAGGCTTGTGGAGTCAGTTTTGCCCAAGCCAATATCCCTGATTTGATCATTTCAAGCCTGAATTCTTTCTACAGTGCCCACAATCTGGTACCACAATATCTGGAAGTGGTTCAACTTTTCTCTGATTGAAAAATCCCTGTTTTGGGCAGCAAGCCTTTCTCTTCTTCCCCCATCTTCCTTTCCTCCATTCCTAACTGCAGGTGGGATGAATGGATGGAGTAGAGAAAAGAGAACCCCTAAATATTGTAACATGAAGGAGCAGTTTGTTGCCACCTTAAAAATTTGAGGGATGCAGAAAAACAGATTTGAATGTCAGAAAATTTTAAAGTGAAAGCCTGTACCTTTGAAATAAAAATGGCATCTTTCCTGGCTTACAAAAGGAGAGTTTCTCCCCAAAATTAACTTTAAATTGGCATGTGTTAGAATTGGAAATCTGCCTATAGATTGTACAAGATTTCTAAATTTTAAAACTACTTTTAATTGGTGTGTGTTAAAATTGTGAACTCAACTATTTTTATCTAGGCATAAGATTTTAAAAATATGTATATATTAATTTATGGATAATCTTTAATATTAGAGTATTCAAGTAATTTATTTAAGGTGTTATGTTTCTTTCTAATGTATAATTTGTACAATTGTGTCAGCTATGTTTTAAAATTCTGTCAACTCTGCTGAATGAATATGAGCTTATATAATAGGGAGCTTTGTGTTGTTTCACTCAAAATTATTTAACTATCACCTATGCTCTGAATTTTAAGTATTTTCCTGTTTTCTCTAAATAAAGAAATTTATTTAAAGGGATGGGAAGGAAAACTCAAATCCTCCTGAGTTACAGTTTGAGTATGTGTGGGACAGGTGCTAGATCACCTTCCCCAAATTAACTAATCAGAGACTTCTTCAGGTACAAAGAGAAAGTATTTATTTAATCCCTGCAGAGAGAGGCCCAGACACATACCTGGGAGCCATCCTAGCTTTCACCATATGCTTGTGGAACCTGATTAGCTTCCGGCTTGTCGGGGATTTAAATAGCAAAAGACCCAAGCCTTTTCATTGGATAGACTGAAAGGACATGGCCATACTTGACCAATAGTCACCAATATTGTCTGCTTCCCACAGATCACATCACTTCTTGTAACTTCCTGAGTGTCTGACCTTTAGAGACCATGTGACTCCCTTCAAGACTTGATCTTCCGGTTCTGGGAATAGGAATCATATGACTTAATCTCAAACTGAGAAAACTTCATCCAACCAGTCCCATTCAAGTATCACTTTTGAAAAATCTAAGACTGATTAGGTTTTTGGAAGTTATCTGAAATCAATGATTGAAAACTGTATACTAAAAATTCTAATACTATCCTTCATAGGGTAAGAGAAACCCAAAGTGTGCTTTCAGCCCCAATCTTAGCCCTTTTGCCCCTTTCACTGGTTGGGGTAGGTGAAAGGAATACATATGTTTAGTCCCTACTGAATTCCTTAATTTATAAATTAGCTAGATTTCTTTAAGCCATTTTTGATAGCAAGGTCATCAGCCCTGAGATAGTTTAGGTTATGGACAATGAACTTGGTTTGCTGAGAATTTGCAAGCTGTTTTGATCATTTAGATCTGAACCCATTTGAAGCCTCTGCTGTGGGACTTGGCTATCTGAGAAAATTTCTTGAGACCATAATCATAGCTGATTGTTTCTTTTGAGTTGAATTCAGATGTGGATAATGGCCCATTAAGTCAGTAACCCGTCATTCCAGAGAAATTGAGATTCTGAAATGATATAGCTGGAATTTGCATCTGGGCAAAGAGACTAGGAAGAGCTTTGAATTCTCCTTAAAGTAAGATCCTTTTGGCTCAGTTTCCTCATTGTGTGCTTTGAATAAGAATGTTCCCCACTTAACTATTCCCAAGTCTGTGAGATTGTTACTGCATGTTTGGTCATCATTTACGAATCATATCTGAAGTCAAACAGAGCTACTGATATTTTGTCCTGTTATAATCATGCCCCTGCTTTTTCTTTTTATGCCACATTTTTATATTCAGCGCAAGTGGTCAATATAAGTTATGAGCACAATAAAAGTATGTAAGAGTGTGCTATTTTCTGATTAGTAGTATCTATTTAAAACCATCAGCAAGCATCATATGTAATGGAGTCAAAATAGAACCATTCCCAATAAGATCAGGAGTGAAACAAGGCTGCCCACTGTCACCATTATTATTTAATATTGTCTTAGAAATGTTAGCTTTGGCATCAGGAATCAGAGTGGGTAATGAGGAAACCAAATTATCACTCTTTGCAGATGACATGATGGTATACTTAGAGAACCCTAGAGACTCAACTAAAAAACTACTAGAAACAACTCACAACTTTAGCAAAGTTGCAGGATACAAAATAAATCCACATAAATCATCAGCATTTTTATATATCACCAATAAAATTCAGCAGCAAGAGATACAAAAAGAAATTCCATTCAAAATAACTGTTGATAGTATAAAATATTTGGGAATTTATCTTCCAAGAAAAAGTCAGAAACTATACGAACTAAACTACAAAACACTTTCCACACAAATAAAATCAGACCTAGTCAATTGGAAAAACATTAAGTGCTCATGGGTAGGCCGAGTGAATATAATAAAAATGACAATACTACCCAAACTAATCTACTTATTTAGTGCCATATTAATCAAATTCCCAAGAAATTATTTTACAGATCTAGAAAAAACAGTAGCAAAGTTCATTTGGAAGAACAAAAGGGTCAAGAATGTCAAGGGAATTAATGAAAAAAAAAAAGACAGATGAAGGTGGCCTTGCTGTACCAGATCTAAAACTATATTATAAAGCAGCGGTCATCAAAACCATTTGGTACTGGCTGAGAAACAGACCGGTCGATCAGTGGCATAGGATAGGATATCAGGACAATCTAGGTAATAACGTTAGCAATTTAGTGTTTGATAAACCCAAAGACCCCAGCTTTTGGGATAAGTACTCACTATTCGGCAAAAACTGCTGGGAAAATTGGAAACTAGTGTGGAAGAAATTAAGGCTGGACCCACACCTAACACCGCACACCAAGATAAGATCTAAATGGGTTCGTGATCTAGATATAAAGAGTGATATTAAAAGCAAATTAGAGGAACATAGGATAGTTTACCTCTCAGACCTGTGCAGATGGAATAAATTTATGTCCAAAGAAGATCTGGAACTCTTAATTGAACACCACATAGATCATTTTGATTATATTAAGTTAAAAAGTTTCTGTACAAACAAAACTAATGCAGACCAGATTAGGAGGGAAGCATCAAATTGGAAAATCATCTTTACATTTAAGGGTTCTGATAAAAGTCTCATCTCTAAGATATATAGAGAATTGTCTCATATTTATAAGAATTCAAGCCATTCTCCAATTGATAAATGGTCAAAGGATATGAACAGACAATTTTCAGATGATGAAATTAAAACTATTTGTAGTCATATGAAAAGGTGCTCCAAATCACTATTGATCAGAGAAATGCAAATTAAGACAACTCTGAGATACCACTACACACCTGTCAGATTGGCTAAAATGACAGGAAAGGATAATGACAGGTGTTGGAGGGGATGTGGGAAGACTGGGACACTGATGCATTGTTGGTGGAACTGTGAACGGATCCAACCATTCTGGAGAGCACTTTGGAGCTATGCTCAAAAAGTTATCAAACTGTAACCCTTTGACCCAGCAGTGTTTTTATTGGGCCTATATCCCAAAGAGATCTTAGAGGAGGGAAAGGGACCCACATGTGCAAAAATGTTTGTGGCAGCCCTTTTTGTAGTGTCTAGAAACTGGAAACTGAATGGATGTCCTTCAATTGGAGAGTGGCTGAATAAATTATGGTATATGAATGTTATGGAATATTGTTGCTCTGTAAGAAACGACCAACAGGATGATTTCAGAGAGGCCTGGAGAGACTTGCATGAACTGATGCTGAGTGAAGTGAGCAGAACCAGGAGATCATTATTCACGGCAACAACAATACTATATGATGATCAATTCTGATGGACATGGCTCTCTTCAACAATGAAATGTTTCAAACCAGTTCCAAGTGTTCAGTGAAGAAAGCCATATACACCCAGGGAGAGGGATGTGAAATGTGGACCACAACATATCATTTTTCATGCTCTCTATTGATGTTTGCTTGCATTGTATTTCCTTTATCTGATTATTCTTTCTTGTAGATATGATTTTTCTTGCACAACAATGATAAATTTGGAAATATGTATACATATATTCGATTTCTTAAGTATTTTAACATAATTAACATGTAATGGATATCCTTGCCATCTAGGGGAGGGGTGGGGAGTAGGGGGGAAAAATTTGTAACAGAAAGCTATGTAAGGGTTAATGTTGAATAATTACTCATACATATGTTTTGCAAATAAAAAGTATTAACAAAATTTAAAAAAAAAGAAAAAAGTGTGCTATTTTCCATCTGAAATAATATCTCACTAGAAATATATACTTGTATGAAATAAGGTCTTTAAATGTTTCAAAGTTTAAGAACAACTGGCTATTGATTCAACTGTTTGTGAGATCCAACTGTTATTCTAATGCAGTGTGACTTGGAGTAGAGAATTGCAGTGTAAAACGTCTTCTTAGAAGATGTAACTTATACATTATTTTATGCTAAATGCTAAAAATATAGAAGTCCATTTAATTTAAGCTTATTGCTAATGTGAGAATACTATCTACTTGTACTGTGTTTCTGAAATGTTTTTTGTTTTTGTTTTTTTTCCCTGAGGCTATTGGAATTAAGTGATTTGCCTAGAGTCATACAGCTAGTGTTAAGTGTCTGAGGTTGGATTTGAACTCAGGTCCTCCTGACTTTAGGGCAGGTAGGTACTCTAGCCACTGAACAATCTAGCTGCCCTGCTTGTACTGTGTTTCTTGTAAGCAACTTAATAGAAAGGCATAGACAGAACTAATGCAGGCAGAAAAGAGGCTGCTGGCTGATCTCTATTGGCTTCACCTGGTTTTTATATTTTATTCTATAACAGACACGTGCAAAAGAGATATATGTCCTCTAGGTGATTTACCTACACCAGCCTACAAAGCAGTCTATTTGGTCACAAACTAAGAGAAATCTCTGACCAAATGAAGTTTTTATAAGAACTCCTTTTCTTTTTAAAACTCCTTTGTCCTAGCCACTCCTTTGTGGATTGATCTTTCTATATCAAACACCCTACTTTTGGACAGATAACTGTTAAATCAAGATCCATACTGACTGAATTGAGACATTAAGAAAGGGTTCATGAATGCCCCTATTAATTTGATGGCAGATCAGATCCCCCATAATCAGATCCATCATGCTCCCCTTTTCTGAAAATTGGTTTCAATTAAATATAACCTCAGCTCCTCAAAATAATCTCCTTCATGGGGATCTTGGCTACTTTTTTTTTTTGCTTTGCACCCCACTTCTAATCACCACCCTAGCCTTAAGTGGGCTTTTTGTTCTTAAATAGGTCTTTTGTTCAATGGAATTTTAATAATTGCAGTCCTACTCCAGGAATCAGAGATCTCTGGAGACTCCACCCCATCCCCTTCTTTTAATTGTTACTTCTAGGTATGTCTCTCCTTGCAGATAATGTAGGCTCTATTAAAAGAGATCATGCCCAACCAGCCCTTTACAAAATCTATTCTGTCTGGCATTCTCTATCTTCAGGGAAGGTAAAGAAAACTGGTTATATTCTCTCCAGGTTAATTGCTTTTTCTAACACTTTTTGACTGCCTTTTAACCACACATTCCAAGGCTGAGGGCTCAGTTCTCCCTCTAACTTTCTCTGCCCCACCTTGTGGGCTCCCACAAGTGGGGAACAGCTCTTTGGCCAAACCACAGGCTGTAATATGGAACTATAGGCAATAAGATGTCTTCCTTAAATAGTTCTGAAAACCCTATCAAGAGAAATGTCTCCAGTTGAAGATCACCTCAACCAGTCATTATTTTCTACCAAATACCTAATACTTTTTTCAGTGATACTGACCCTAACCTTTGTTTGTTAGGTTTGTTTCTTTTGGGGTTTGATTAATATAACTTCAAATGATCAGGACTAGATGTATATGAACTAGTTTCAAGGATCTTGATCCTGAGACTCAGAACCCACTGGATGCTGTTTCAACCAGCTCTTGACCCCTCAGGCTCACTATTCCTTCAAATTAGGACCCTGTGGGATGGGCTAAACTCTATGCCTATTTCCAGCAGGAAACAGTTTTAGAGGATGAAACTATTACCCCATTTATTACGGGGAAAGAATGGATTGATGGGGTGAATGGACTACAGCAAAATAATATCCTGCGTCAACTGGGCCCTTAATAAGGAGCAAACTAACCCTGTGCTGATCTCTGCTATTATGTCCAGGTAAACAACAAAAAGATGAAAATACTTTGTTGTGATCCACATTAAGTGCCCACAGTCCTCTTTCTGGATGCAGATGGTACCTCAGAGGGGTCTTAACAAAACAATAGGAATTTAGAGCATTTTTTCATGTGACTAGAAATGATTTTAATTTCTTTGTCTGAAAATTGTCTGTTCATATCCCTTGACCATTTATCATTTGGAGAATGGCTTGTGTTCATATAAATTCAAGTCAATTTTTTATATATTTTAGAAATAAATGTCACTTTGCAGGCAATAAGTGCTTAATAAATGTGCTTTCATTCATTTTATTCACTCATATGCATGAAATTTCCCAGATCAAAAATATTTCTTGGGATCTCAGTTGTGACTCACAGTGTATGAGAATTACATATGGTGTTTTTAAAAAAAAAAATTCCAAGAAAAATAGTCACTTCTGGAATTAATCTCCTTTATGTCTACTTCAGCAATAAAATATTCTCAGAGCAAGCAAAGATGTAAAGTTGGGTATAATGACTGAATCTATCACATTTACCCTGTTTTAGAAAATTTAAAGAACAGAGATTTTGGTCTACCTTCAGTAAAGGTTTCAAAAGTTTCTACCCCTAAAAACCAGAGTATACATCTCAGCTGCTAAGGACAAAGATAATATTATTATTGCTTTTCAGAAAATGTCTATTAGCTACAAAAAGTTTTAATGTCTTTTATCTTTGCAGAAAAATCTTTGTAGAAGCCCTTTTTGTAGTAGCAAGAAACTGGAAACTGAGTAGATGCCCACCAGTTGGGGAATGGCTGAATAAGTTATAGTATATGAATGTTATGGAATATTATTGCTCTGTAAGAAATGATCAGAAGGATGATTTCAGAGAGGTCTGGAGAGACTTAGGTGAGCTGATGTTAAGTGAAGTTGAGTAGAACCAGAAGAACATTGTACACAGTAACAACAAGATTATGTGATGATCAATTCTGATGGACTTTGTTCTTTTCAACAATGAGATGATTCAGGCCAATTCCAATAAACTTGTGATGGAGAGAGTCATCTGCAACCAGAAAAAGGACTGTGGGGACTAAATGTGGGTCACACAACCTAGTATTTTCACCTTTTTTGTTGTTATAATAATACTATCCCAAAAACAAATTAGAAAGTTATAGTACGTGAATGTTATGGAATACTATTGTTCTATAAGAAATGATCAGCAGGATCACTGTGCAGCATGATAAATTTGGAAATATGTATAGAAGAACTGCACATGTTTAACATATATTGGATAACTTGCTGTCTAGGGAAGAAGGTGGGGAGAAAAGAGGGAGAAAAATTTGGAATACAAGGTTTTGCAAGGATAAATGTTGAAAGCTATCTTTGCATATATATTATTTTATTAAAGCTTTTTATTTACGGAACATATGAGTAATTTCTCTACATTGACCTTCACGAAATTTTCTGTTCCAAAATTTTCCCTCCTTTCCCCCATCCCCTCCCCTAGATGGCAGGTAGTCTAATACATGTTAAATGTTAAAATATATGATAAATCCAATATATGTATACATATCTATATAGCTATCTTGCTGCACAAGAAAAATCAGATCTAGAAAGAGGAAAAAAAAAACAACCTAAGAAGGAAAACAAAATGTAAGCAAACATTCACAGAAATCATTAAAATGCTATGTTGTGGTCCACACTCAGTTCCCACAGGCCTCTCTCTGGATGTATATGACTATCTTCATTGCTGAACAATAGGAACTGGTTTCAATCACCCCATTGTTGAAGAGAACCATGTCCATCTGAATTGATCATCATATAGTCTTGTTGCTATGTATAATGATCTCCTGGTTCTGCTGATTTCACTCAGCGTCAGTTCATGCAAGTCTCTCCAGGCCTCTCTGAAATCATCCTGTTGGTCGTTTCTTACAGAATAATAGTATTCCATGACATTCATATACCATAATTTATTCAGCCATTCTCCAATTGATGGACATCCATTCAGTTTCCAGTTTCCTGCCACTACAAAAAGGGCTACCACAAACATTTTTGCATATCTGGGTCCCTTTCTCTCCTCCAAGCTCTCTTTGGGATACAAGCCCAGTAAAAACACTGCTGGGTCAAAGGGTAGGCACAATTTGATAACTTTTTGAGCATAGTTCCAGATTGCTCTCCAGAATGGCTGGATCCATTCACAGTTCCACCAACAATGCATCAGTGTCCCAGCCTTCCCACATCCTCTCCAACATTCGTCATTATCTTTTTCCTATTATCTTAGCCAATCTGACAGGTGTGTAGTGGTATCTCAGAGTTGTCTTAATTTGCATTTCTCTGATCAATAGTGATTTGGAGCATCTTTTCATATGACTAGAAATAGTTTCAATTTCTTCATCTGAAAATTGTCTGCTCGTATCCTTTGACTATTTATCAATTGGAGAATGGCTTGAATTCTTATAAATTTGAGTCAATTCTCTATATATTTTAGAAATGAGGCCTTTGTCAGAACCTTTGAATGTAAAAATGTTTTCCCAGTTCATTGCTACCCTTCTAATCTTGTCTGCATTCATTTTGTTTGTACAAAAACTTTTTAACTTGATATAGTCAAATTATCTATTTTGTGATTAATGATAATCTCTAGTTTTTCTTTGGTCACAAATTCCTTCCTCCTCCACAGATCTGAGAAGTAAACCATCCTACATTCTTCTAATTTGTTTATAATATCATTCTTTATGTCTAGCTCATGAATCTATTTTGATTTCATCTTGGTGTATGGTGTTAGGTGTGGCTCAATCACTAGTTTCTTCCATACTAGTTTCCAATTTTCCCAACTGTTTTTGTCAATTAGTGAGTTCTTATCCCAAAAGCTGGAATCTTTGGGTTTGTCAAATGCTAATTACTATAGTCATTGACTATTTTGTCCTGTGAATCTAACCTATTCCACTGATCAACTACTCTTTCTTAGCCAGTACCAAATGGTTTTAATGACTGCTGCTTTATAATATAGTTTTAGATCTGGTACAGCTAGACCACCTTCATTCCCCCCCCCCATTAATTCCCTTGAAATTCTTGATCTTTTGTTCTTCCAGATGAATTTTGTTATTTTTTTCTGGGTCAGTAAAATAATTTCCTGGGAGTTTGATTGGTATAGCACTAAATAAATAGATTAGTTTAGGTAGTATTGTCATCTTTATTATACTTGCTTGACCTATCCAAGAGCACATGATATTTTTCCAATTTTTTAGATCTGACTTGTGTGGAAAGTCTTTTGTAGTTTTTCTTGTGTAGTTCCTGACTTTTCTTTGATATATTCCCAAATATTTTATACTATCAACAATTATTTTAAATGGAATTTTTCTTTGTATCTCTTGCTGTTGGATTTTGTTAGTGATGTATAAAAATGCTGATGATTTATGTGTATTTATTTTGTGTTCTGCAATTTTTCTAAAGTTGTGGATTATTTCTAATAGTTTTTTAGTTGATTTTCTAGGGTGCTCTAAGTAGACCATCATATCATCTGCAAAGAGTAATAATTTGGTTTCCTCATGACCTACTCTGATTCCTTTAATCTCTTTTTTCTTGTTTTATTGCCAAAGCTAGCATTTCTAATACAATATTGAATAGTAATGGTGATAGTGGGCAACCTTGTTTCACCTCTGATCTTACTGGGAATGGTTCCAGTTTAGATAGATGCTATTTTATTTTAAGGAAAAGTCCATTTATTCCTCTATTCTCTAGTGTTTTTAATAGGAATGGATGTTGGATTTTATCAAATGCCTTTTCTGCACCTATTGAGATAATCATGTTTTTTGTTAATTTGGCTATTGATATAGCCAATTATGCTAATAATTTTCCTAATTCTTTGCATATATTTTGAAAATAAAAAGCTATTATTAAAAAGAGAAAAAGAAAAAAATCTTTGCAGAAAAACCTTAAATACACATCATGGTATCTTTTGAATTTTAAGTTGGTATTACACTAACCATATATAGATATAGAATACCTTTACATGTATGATCTA
Source organism: Myrmecobius fasciatus (assembly GCA_023553655.1). Classification (NCBI taxonomy): domain Eukaryota; kingdom Metazoa; phylum Chordata; class Mammalia; order Dasyuromorphia; family Myrmecobiidae; genus Myrmecobius; species Myrmecobius fasciatus. Next base: position 279,451 of record JAJPUD010001325.1, read on the forward strand.
TTTCTGGTGAGTGACTAAAGGTCCAACACACGTTTATAAAAAACTACTTTATGTAATTTCAGTAAAAATAATTTTAAGAAGAGTCCTTCCACAAGATTAGAAGGGAAGCAATAAACTGGGAAAACATTTTTACATTCAAAAGTTTTGATAAAGGCCTCATTTCTAATTGAGAATTGACTCAAATTTATAAGAAATCAAGCCATTCTCCAATTGATAAATGGTCAAAGAATATGAACAAACAATTTTTAGATGAAGAAATTGAATGACTATTTCTAGTCATATGAAAAAGTGCTCCAAATCACTATTGATCAGAGAAATGCAAATCAAGACAACTCTGAGATACCACTACACACCTCTCAGATTGGCTAAGATAACAGGAAAGGATAATGACAAAAGTTGAAGGGGATGTGGGAAAACTGGGACACTAATTCATTGTTGGTGTAACTGTGAACAGATCCAGCCATTCTGGAGAGCAATTTGGAACTATGCTCAAACAGTTAACAAACTGCATACCCTTTGACCCAGCAGTGTTTTTACTGGGCTTGTATCCCAAAGAGAGCTTGGAGGAGAGAAAGGGACCCAGATATGCAAAAATGTTTGTGGCAGCCCTTTTTGTAGTGGCAGGAAACTGGAAACTGAATGGATGCCCTTCAATTGGAGAACGGCTGAACAAATTATGGTATATGAATGTTATGGAATATTATTGTTCTGTAAGAAATGACCAGCAGGATGATTTCAGAGAGGCCTGGAGAGACTTGCATGAACTGATGCTAAGTGAAATGAGCAGAACCAGGAGATCATTGTACATGGCAACAAGATTATATGATCATCAATTCTGAAGGACCTGGTTCTCTTCAACAATGAGATGTGTCAAACCAGTTCCAATTGTTCAGTGATGAAGAAAGAAAGCCATATACACCCAGAAAGAGGGATCTGAATATGGACCACAACATAGCATTTTCACGCTTTCTGTTATTGTTTGATTACATCTTGTTTTCTTTATCAGTTTTTTTTCCTTCTTGATCCAATTTTTCTCACGTAGCAAGATAAATGTATAATTATGTACACATATATTGGATTTAACATGTATTTTAACATATTTAACATGTATTGGACTACCTGCCATCCAGGGGAGGGGTTAAGGGGAAGGAGTGGAAAATTTGGAACAGAAAGTTTTTTGCTAGGGTCAACGTTGAAAAATTACCCATGCTTATGTTTTGTAAATAAAAAGCTTTAATTAGACATTTTTCTTATTTACTCACTAAGTCTTTTATAAGTAACTATTAATAATGCTTTCAATAATGACAACACACTAGATATAACAGACAATCCTAACAGTAATTCAGTGGCTTTCAAAAGGTTAGGAATAGAACTTGAATCTCTATTTTCATAGAAATACTCTGTGAACAGAAAGTTCCAGGTGAAAAAAATTTCTTCTATCAATCCAGTTTGATATCTACTTTGCAATTCAGTTTTAAAGAACTGCCTAGAGCAGACAAGGTAAGTGATTTGTCCAGGGTTACTTAGACAATATATGTCAGAGGCAGACTTTAAGAAAATAATCTTTAATGTTCCATTACAAATAGGTTACAATCTAATAAAATATCAATTTATGTGTTATTTACAAATATTGAGGGACAAAGTTCAATGCCAATTTAAGATCAGCAGAATGGAAAGTAAAAGGGAACATCATTTTTTTGTTTTATGTTGTACTCATTCAAACATCAATACCATTGATCAGACCAACCTACTCATTTTCCCAGTGAAAATTCCATCTGAATGCATTGATGTAGGCTGTTTTAGCTTCCAGGCTAACAAATTCAATAGCAGCTTCCTTGGGTACTTGGCAGCTCTGTCTAAAGTAAATAGTAACACAGCAGTACATTTCCTGACTGCTTTTGGTCCTTTCTGACTTGAGGTCATCTCTTAGTCAGTTTCCTTTAAAATGCCAATGATGTTCTGGGACCGCTGATTCTTCCTCTCCAGGAATCGAGCACGTGCATCCAAAATGGATTTATCATCATTTCTTCTCTGCATTTTCTTTAGAGATTCCTTCATTGCTTTATCTAGAAAGATGAAATGAATACATGAAAGTGATATTCTTGGACTTGAGACTGAAGGTTTTAAAGGAAAAAAGTACATTGAATTTTCTTAATAAAATGTAAAGGAATAGAAAAATAACATTTCTCACTCAAGAGGAATATTGAGGTTAAAGATTAGGAAACAAAAAGCACAGGGCCCAAAAACTTCTGTTTTAATTTGTGGTTCTAAACAGTGTGTTAGGATCATGTGCTGAGATAAAATACTTGGTGACTAGTTCTTCTATATATTCTTTAAGCTTATGAGATAGAACAAATCTATTCTTTGGAGTCTCCTCTTAGGCCTGGAGTGGCACAATAATCCAGGTTCTATTTCAATTTCTGTGCCTACAACAGGGTGTGGCACTGCAATAAAATGAATGCTTGCTTGGATGGAGAAAGTTGTTAAGAGAGAAGATTAGCCAAGAGGGGATTTATTGCATCCTTTTGTTCCTTAGAAAAATGAGAAAGCCAAAGTTGTATTACAATATTTTTGCATCGTAAAACCTATTAGACTCTGTTTTACTCACCCTTTTGTTGCTTTAGATGTTCCTTGTTTTCCCACCTCTTTATTTCTTCCTCTGTCACTTCATGTCGGGCCATACTGCTCAATTCATACACATCAAATTGATATAACTTGGGTAACAAGTCTTTAACCCATTCATAGCGAATTGGGCACACAGTCTTCATGTATGTTTTAGAAGTAACTAAAACATCATGGAAAATGATCCACTCGAGTTTAGGTTCCTGATTATAGAGCTAAACAAAATTATTTATTGAGGGAGACATAATTTTCCTGATTTTCTGTTCAACAATCTAGACTACTGAATAAAATAAAACCATCTTATGTTAGCAATTACATATTTAAGGTCTATAATTTTTCAGAATTCACTTTATGAAGAGTCTACATTAGGACTTTTTCTTCATCAACACACACCACACAGGCCTTTATAGCACACTAAGTAATAAAGTAATATAGATGAGAAATTTGTTTCTCAAAACAAAGAATAAAAGAGACACATTATCAAAATAATTATTCTGATTATTGTAGAGATTTAAAATACAATTTACCGCTGAAGAAGGATGAATATATATTGAGGTTCCATGCCCATCCATTGTGCAAAATGTTCTTCCTACAGATCTATAAACACAATAAAAATTCTTTTGCTGATCCACTTTACAATATTATAAGATATCAAAGTAACACAAGAAAACAAGAAACATATTGAGTCTTGTAATTAGCAACATTTTCTAAGTATAAATAAAAAGAGTTAAAAACAATTTTTCTTTTTTATTATAATGGTTCACTTTGCTTCAAAAAAGCATCAGGTATAAGCAATCCAATCAATAAATAATACTTCTTCTTTTAAAAGGTATATCTGATCTTTGCTAACCAGAAATCAGATACCAATGAAAACACAATTTCCTTAAGATAAAATTCCCATGAAAAAATTCTCACTCCTAAGTCAACATCAGTCTCTTCTCAATTATTCTCCTTAGCCTAGCTTTTGAAGTCCTCCACAATCAAGGAAATGTTCTAAAGAAAGATGGATCCCACAAAATATACAAAGTAGTGAGTTTGAACTCTGTTCTTGGCAAAATGCTTAAGCTCATAGTTCATAATGGAAGCAGTAATTAGTAGGAGCCAATTACTAGATTAACCTCATTTCCTTTTTTTTTTTTTTTTTTGGACAGAGTATTAGACTGGTGAGTTGGAGGAAAGCTGTAGACACAAAATATTTGGTAAATTCTCACAAAAATCTTGTAGACAAGATGGAAAAAAATGTGAACAGAATGATAGCCTGAAAATAGGAGAATGATTGGAAGTGAAGTATGTTAAATAATGGATCTATATTAATCTGAGAGGAGCTAGCTAAACCCACTGGGCTTTATCAGTAATTCTGTTCTTATCAACATTCACATTAATGACTTGAAGAAAAGTTCGATGAGATGCTTCCCAAATATGTGGATTACATGAAGCCTGAGGATGAATAACACACTGAAAGGATCAGGATCTTGAAGGCAGCTTTATATAATGTCATTTAATGAGACTGAAGTAAAATTCTGTACCCAGGTTTAAAAAAAAATAACTATGTAAGTAAGGAATAGGACAGACATGATTTTATAACAGTTCATATGACAAAGACTGAAGGTTTGAGTTGAGTAGGCTCAATGAGGCAATAGTGTGACATAGTCACCAAATAAGTTAACATAATCACATGCTATATTAAAATGTGGCATCCAGAAAAGGTAACAGTTCTTTGCACTGAGCAGATCATACTAATTCTGAATGTCATGTTTTAGGAGGAACAGTGAAAGCTTGAAGGGTGCCCACAAGAGGATAAACAGAATAGTTAAAGGCCCAGGAGCACATTACTTGAGAAGAATCAGTCAAAAGCATTAATCTGGAAAAGGCTTAAAGGGGAATATGTGGGAGCATCTTCAGATGGAAGACAAGAAATGCAAATAATAACTTTATTATAGAAAGATACAAGAACCATATATTCAGACTAGAGTAAGATTAGTTTAAGAAATCAGGGAAGACTTCATTGAATAGGTGGTATTTGAGCTGGAACTTGAAGAAAGATAACATTTTAAGTGACTGAAATAAGGGGATGAAGTAGAGAATGGAACTTTAGGCAGAAAAATAGTTTGAGCCCATGTGAGGAAATTAAAAAAAAAAAAAAACTTAGCTGTTTAATGACTATATTCATTCAATGACTGATTCTAGCAAGATCATTTACCTTACTGTCACAATCATTCTGTCTCAATTTTCTTATCTGTAAAATGAATATGGCAAAACCAATATACTTCACCAGGTAGGATCTTGTGAGAAATAACCATAAGACTATGAAAAATATTCTAAATAAAAAATCACCCACAGAAGAGCTTTTTTTTTTATAATGGGAATATCTATATAGTAGGAAGTAATGATCCATAGATAGAAAAGGAGGGACCAATTAATCTATACTTTTCGAATACAGTTTCAATAACAATGAAAATTAGGAAAGAAGCTATCACCATTGCTTTGGAAGTTGTATCAAATGCTGAATCTTCTTTAACACTGCTCCCAATGGTATAGCTTGCTTTTAATCATTTCTAAGCTCACTGCTCACCTTCGTGCTACGTTGGTGAAATATCCAGTGCACAAACATCTTCGTAAGATTTCATTTTGGGGGCCATCAAAACTTTCTCTTGGGAAATCAGGTTGCTGTATAGAGAATATCAATAAAGAGGTTAACCTTTTATATTAGCTAGAAGTAATCTTTCACCTTGAAAACTTTTTTTTTTAATTATTTCTTTCTTCCACCTTTTCCCATAGTTTGAACATCTGACTTGGACTTCCTTGCCTATAATTCTACTGCATCATCCCCAGAGATGCCAAACTCTACAGTGATGACATAACTCTTTTAATACTCTGTCTTTATAGTTTCTTGAACCTGTTAAAGCTTATGACTCCACATTCAATTTCCTTCACTGTATACTATATACTAAAGTGGTCCCATCTTGGACCTCACTGCCATGCAAAACTTTTCACTTTCCAGATCTCCTGACCACACTCTTGTCATTCTTTCTCTCACGTCTCCTCTTGTCCATACGTCTTATTCAATATCATCATAATCTCCAGTCCTTCTAACTCTGTCCTGGTCTCAGTTTCTTCCACAATCTCTTGTATCTGAACCGTTCTTTCTCTTTCCTTTATACCACCTTCATGATCTCTCTCTCTTTTTTTCTTTTTTAATTTAATTTTTTTTAATATCTCTCTTTTTTTTTCTTACACTACATTAAAAGTTTTTCTTACTTGGTCTTCTTGTTTATAATCTATTTCCCATTAAAAACTATCCTCCAGAATGTAATATAGTTTACCTCTCAGACCTATGGAGATGGAATAAATTTATGTCCAAAGAAGAACTGGAACTCTTAATTGAAAACCAGATAGATAACTTTGACTATATTAAGTTAAAAAGTTCTTGTACAAACAAAATCAATACAGACAAGATTAGGAGGGAAGCAACAAATTGGGAAATCATCTTTACATTTAAGGGTTCTGATAAAGGTCTCATCTCTAAAATATATAGAGAATTGTCTCATATTTATAAAAATTCAAGCCATTCTCCAATCAATAAATGGTCAAAGGATATGAACAGACAATTTTCAGAGGATGAAATTAAAACTATCTATAGTCATATGAAAAGGTGCTCCAAATCACTATTGATCAGAGAAATGCAAATCAAGACAACCCTGAGGTACCACTTCACACCTGTCAGATTGGCTAAAATGACAGGAAAAGTTAATGATGAATGTTGGAGGGGTTGTGGGAGGGCTGGGACACTGATGCATTGTTGGTGGAGCTGTGAACGGATCCAACCATTCTGGAGAGCAATTTGGAGTATGCTCAAAAAGTTATCAAACTGTGCATACCCTTTGACCCAGCAGTGTTTCTATTGGGCTTATATCCCAAAGAAATCATAAAAGAAGGAAAGGGCCCCACATGTACAAGAATGTTTGTGGCAGCTCTTTTTGTGGTGGCTAGAAACTGGAAACTGAGTAGATGCCCATCAATTGGAGAGTGGCTGAATAAATTATGGTATATGAATGTTATGGAATATCATTGCTCTGTAAGAAACGACCAGCAGGATGATTTCAGAGAGGCCTGGAGAGACTAGCATGAACTGATGCTGAGTGAAACGAGCAGAACCAGGAGATCATCATACACAGCAGCAACAATATTATATGATGATCAATTCTGATGGACATGGCTCTCTGCAACAAAGAATTGTCTCAAGCCAGTTCCAATTGTTCAGTGAAGACAACCATATACCCCCAGAGAGAGGGATATGAAATATGGACCACAACATAACATAACATGTTCATGCTCTCTATTGATGTTTGCTTGCATTGTGTTTCCTTTCTCTGATGTTCTTTTTTTTTTTTCCTGTAGATAGGATTTTTCTTGCACAACTTGTCAAGTATTTCAACATTATTAACATATAGTGGACTTCCTGCCATCTAGGGGAGAGGAGTGGACTGGGGGTAAAATTTGTAATGGAAAGCTTTGTAAAGATCAATGCTGAGGAACTACCCATACATATGTTATACAAATAAAAAGCTTTAATTAAAAATAAACAAAACAAAAAAAACAAAAAAAAAACCCAACTATCCTCCACATTGCAGCCCAAATAATTTTCCACACTCTAATCATATCACTGCTTTACTCAAATAGCAATATTGCTGGCATTATATAGTTCTATGGTTTGCAATGCCCTTTACATCCATTATCTCACTGATCCTCACAACAACTCTGTGAGGTAGGTGCTATTTTCACTTCCATTTTACAGATGCTGAAGCTAAGGCTGGGAGAGGTGAAGAGATTTGTCCAGGGCACCTAGCTAAGTAATGTTTGAGGAAAGATGTGACCTCAGGTTTTCCTGTTTCCAAGCATTCTATCCTCTCTGATACCAACCTGTCAAACCAGCAGAGGCTCCCCCTGTCTAATTAACCAATTATATATTTTTTGGCATTAATGGCTTTCCATAATCTGGTTCCAATCTTCTTATACTATTCCCCTTTGTGTTTTTTCTATCCCAGGCAAACTTTATTCAGGTAATTCTCCATAGCAGGAATACTTTCTAGTGTTGAAGTCCCTAAGTTTCTTTTTTTTTTCCCCTCTTCCTTTCTTTAAAACCTAACTTGCATGTCTTCCCTGATACTTCCTGCCTAACCTCACTTCTCATGTGAAAGTCATTGTTTCCTTTTCAAATTTCTCATCTTGCTTTGTCTTGATCTCTCCTTTATACTTCTCTCATTCTCTTTTAAATCACTGTTAGATAAGTACTTGTATCTTCTCCTAGTTGCCATAAGATTATAATCTCATTGAAAGCCATACTTATTTCATATCTAGCTCTGTATCTCCAGGACTAAACAAAATGTCCTGTAGCAGGCACTGAGTAAATACTTGTCAATTTGGATTTATCTCCTATGGATCTTCTGAAGGAGTTAACAGAGAGCAAATAATCTTACTACAGAGCAACACTGAGAGGTGGAAATAATCAAAAGGAATTGTAAATCTCTGTTGTTCTAACAGCATGAAAAACGTAGAGCCTGAAGGAAAGCACTGCAATGGTCACCTGCTTCAGTTTTCTGATTATCTCTCGAAGCTGACCTTCCACACGAAATGCTGACTGCAAGCACCTCCAATGGATCCAGTGTTTGTGACACCACGCAGATGGTGATGAGCTGTAAAAGAATAATTTTGGTATGATGCAACATTGTTTCTAAGTGAAAGACAACAGATCACTTTCTTACTGCTTCAATACTTCAAGGATCTGAGCTTTCATTTGTGTTACCACATTCCCTGAGGCACAAGATAAGCTTCTGATTAAAAAATGGTCTTTGAAAGTTGTTCTGCCATTACCCTGTGGTTAACCTGCTTTTCCAAATTTAGCTGAGTTGCTGGCTCTTAGCTTATAGACATTCTGTTCATCCCTAGACTTGGCAGAACCTTCCACAGTTTGTGCACTAGTATCATCTCCATGCCATGACAAAAAACCAGATCAGAGCTTTAGTGAAAGATTATACATATAGAGATGAAAACCAGTCAGCTGTAGAATCAGCCTATAAGAAAGTTGGCAGATGAACCTGCTCGTGGAGAGAAAAACTTGTTTCAGAACTTAACAAACTATTTCAATGAAAAATACCTTCACTGAGTTAAGAAACAAAAAACAGAAACCCCCAAATTTATAAATGGGACAGTTTCAGACTATGGATGGGATTTTTCATATGCATAGTACATTTAAATATTTTGTTATTTCAGGCAACCCAATAATTCACTATGTAGAATATTAAGAATACACAAATAGAAAAAGCGTGTAAATACAAATCCCAAGATATTTTGCCACGGTAATTTATATCTTCTTTTATATACCTTGATTTACACTGTTCAAAGATTACTGCTAGAGTTGCAAAGTCATTGAATCCACCAGCTTGGGATGACAGCTCCTGATGTCTCAGCTCTGCCTCTTTCTGTTTTTCTGATTCACCTAGAGAAAGGCGAAAGTAGGGCAAAGAGTTGAGCTTGAAATACCTCCATTCATTCATTTGCATAGCCAAACTGATTCAAAACCTATGATCCTAGAGCTTAAAATTAGGTAAAGAAACAAGTTTTATTCTTTTGGAAAGACTTTATATTTCATTCCACTTTTGTATTAGTGAAACTGTTCCAGAATCCAGCTTATCTTCAACTACTGAGCCACTTTATGGATTATTTTACCCATTCCATTACTGTTTCACTCTCTTAATAAGCAGGGTAAGGCAAAGAGACCTGACAAGTTAAATAACAGCTATGATTGCCTTCAAGGATGAAGGGATGAAAAGGGAAAGAAGTATTTGGAACCAAAGGAGATAAAGACAACATTTCAGAATAGGCTGTTTGTTTTTAGTACCTTTCTCTTCACCATAGATATCCCTAGTCTTCTCTAGCCTCCATGTTATGCTCTAACATATAAAATCTCTACTGCAGCAGCCCTCCTGGATTGGTATTCTCCTAAGAGCCCCACTAACCAAAATTCTCTCTTGATGCCTCTTCCCTTCATCACAAAACTCTTATTCTCTCTTGTATGCATCTAAACCAAATGGAAGGAAAAAAGAAATCTGATTAAATTAATCCACATTAAGGTCTGAGCCTTCCCGTTTTGGGCTTTGGGAAGGTCTTGGCTGCTGATACCTGGCAGTGATTCAGGGAAGCAGCTCTAGAGGAAGGAAACAACAGCAGCTGGTGCTTAAGAAAACAGCAACAAAGACTGAGAATTGCATTATCAGCATGTAAGTGCAGCACCTTAAACATTACCAAAGTTCCTACAACCTTCACTTCCAAAACCCTACACTCAAGCTGCATATTTTTGACAGGGTTTTCCCCTTCAAGGCTATCCACAATATTCATTTTAACTGCACACAAATATTTTAAAAAGACTGAGGAGAAAATAATTTGCCTTGTTTTGGAGACAACCTTACTAGAGTATGAATGACTGATAGCCATTCTCCCAATCCTCTTGGGGATTCTATTTATTAATCCAAGTAAAGCTATTAGACAGAATTTCAGGAAGCCAGGGGGATATGTTAGTGAACAGGGACCTGGCCATCTCTTTGAAGGAGGAAGGTGGATACTGCTGAGCAGGAGTGGGAAGAGATCCAAGGATTCGGCATAATGCAGTATCTTGCAGCACTTCACCTTGCTGTAATACTGTAATACTCTTCTATATTCTTGGTGAATAATAGGTGAGTTTTCCCTTTTTCATCACTTTTCACACTATTGTACTTGCAATTTTCTTCAGTTTAAAAAAAATAGCCCCTCTTCCTTGTCATTTTATTTTCAGTTCTAGACAGTGAAAATAAGTAGATGTTCGTAAATTGGAGCAGCTGCAGTAGCAACAAGACTGGGATATAAGTGCAGAATTCTTCACCGACATCAGTCAATTCTATCACAATCAATAGTGGAAAAGGCTTTTCAGAGAGAATTTTAGCAATGCGAATATTTAGTAGAGACAAAGGACCAGGTCATCCAGGTAGAAGTATCACATATGTGAAAACTGTCCTTTGTTTTCCAAATCTCTCACAAAGGAACACCCAGTGTTTAGCTTTAGGTGGGAGATGTAAGTCCCATCTGGACCTAAGAATTACCTTGAAATTACCTTGGTTATAAATGTCCTTGACCAAGTTATGTATTCCAGCTAAAAAGAATGCATCTATTCATAACAGCCTCTGTATCTCTCTTTGCTTTCTCAACTTATTTGTCTGCTTTAGTCCATACTGAATAAGCAGCTGACTATTGCAAGGCAGAGAATGGGGGCAGGGGACCAAGCTCCAAAAGGGTCATTTTTTTTTTCCTCAAACTGGACCACAATTTTCCAATTTGAGGGTAGTCTAAGCACACACCTCATTTTGACTATGAGGAAAATGTAAAAACACCACATAATTAGTCTTCACTCACAAATGCCCAACCCAGACAGGATTTTACAGATTAAAGTGAGGCCATAAATAGGACTTGAAAAAGATTATATCAACTGATAATAGATTCTGGAACACTGCACCACAGAAGGAATGAAAAAAGGAAAGAAGGGAGGAAGGGAGGGAGAGTAGAAGGAAGGGAATGAAGAGAGGGAGAAAAAAAAGAGAAAGAAAAGAAATAAAGAGAAAAGCAAAGAAAAACAGGTCTGTATTATATAGCAGCTTTATTTAGTTCCTGAAGACCAGATTCAAGATTACAAAGACATGTGTCAGAACTGAAGAGAAAGGTGTCAATTTTCTAATCCCCCCTACAGAAAGAAAAAGCCATTCATATCAATTACAGTGATAGCTTGATAGTCAGCTCTACAGGAATAGCTAAGGATCCCTGAGCACTCCTAGGTCATAATTCTCAAAGACCAAGGTCATTCTGCCCCAGTTATCTCTCTTGCCTATTAGCATAATTGACATCAAAGGCAAGTCTCCTTCATAAGACAGAAATCCTTCCCTCAGCCTTTTCCTCTATATTTGCAAAACAAACAAACAAACAAAAAAAACCCCAAAAACCATAAAACCAAACCCTCTGCAGTCCTCAGATATTATAGTGAAAATGTCAAATAAGAACTTCCAGAATCTAAGAACTATGTCAAATATTTCCAGACCACAAAAACACAAAAAGTAGCAAATAGGAACAAGAAAGAAAGGAAAATGTTGTTTTATCACTTTATTAATCCTCATAAGCTTTATTAATCCCCATAATCTAAAAGAAGATGAAAATAGTAGATAATGTTTGGTAGAGAATCACAGAAAGTTAACAATGTAGACCCTAAATTAAATGCCTTATTACAATTTTAAAGAATAAAAATGCAGCCACTGATTTCATTCATCTACTACAAAGTCATACATATGGGAATTTTTCTTGCTTTTGATCTCTTAGAACTTTTCTTTGCTAAATATTTTAAAGTCAAGCATTTTAAAGTACTAATTGACAATATTAACTTCTGCACATACAGAGCTCTATAATAAAAAAGGGAGGTGGGAAGTAAGGGAAAGGTAGGAAAGCTAAAGCATGCTTTTCCATGTGTGGTTTATCTGTAAAGATTCCTGATTTCTTGGGGCTGGGGAATCCTTTCACCCATGAAGATAGAATCTCTCCATGTAGTAGCAGATACTTCACAAAATTGCTGCGGCAAGGAAAAATTCCTGACCTGGTGGCCCAACTTGTGGTCATGGGCCTTGGAACCTAGCTGGGGGAGGTACAAGTTATTTATTAGAGGAGTTGGGGTGGAAAGACAGTGGGGACTGGGGGACAAAGATCTCTGAACAGGTGAACATAAAATTGACATGTCAACAAAAGTCAAGAACCGGTATTAAAAAAAAAATCTGGGAGAAGGTACCTTGAAGGCAAAGCATCTACAAATCCCCAAAGGGATCATTTATTATCTAAAGAGCTGAAGGGCTGACCTCCCTATCTTGCTGATTCAGCAAAACAGAGTTAATACATCACTGATATACCACAATAAGGCAAAGGTCTTCTATACTACTTTCCTTTACCAAGACAAGCAAATAAAAACCTTTCAGTCAGAACCATTCCAAAGATCCCGTGGCCAAAGGATAACAAGAGTTGGCAGTCTTTCACCTCAGGGATCTGCCTGATATGGTGCACTCTGGATACTAAATGCTCAGTGGACTGCTAAACTGAAGCTCTCTTTTAGGGTTATTCGAGACCCACACAAAATGTAGGCAGCTGTACATGGTGCCCAGTACTCTCTGGTAGCCAAAGCAGATAAAAGTTTTAACTTCGGACCTATGGACCTCCTTCCTCCTATCCCCCAACTTCTTCTCTTCTCATTCTGTAACTATTGTTTTCTCTTCCTGCTGAAGCTATTTAAGAGCCTTTGGTATTTCTTGCTCTAAGATTGAGAGATGAATAAAACTCTTCCAACTTTTCTCAGAGCATTCAAAACACTATTGGTTCTTGTTATCAATAGAAAATTCAGAAGAAATAGCTGCCTAATCTTTAGTTTAAAAAACAAACAAACAATGTGTTCTGAAATATTTACCTGAGAAGAGATACTGGAATTTCTGAGACTGAGTAACGAGAGACTGGGGAAGGAGAGATGATAAAGTATGCCTCCTGTGTATCAAAAAAAGAGTTGGTGGGCAATGGGTGCAGAATGAAGCCTGGACTCCTTGTGTTCTGGCAGGGACACAGCCCAGGAGCTCAGATCTAGCCTGGGAAGAAACCTCCTATGAGGAGACCAAGGCCCACAGAGGAGTTAAGTGACTTGTCCAAGGTCACACAAGCAGTAAGACCCAAGTGGTTATATATAAGAGAAGAACAGAATCAGGGGAAGTGGAAATGATACTAAAAAAAAAAAAGGCATTAACAGCAACAATAACAAAGTGAAAGACAGATTAGAGGCAGACGTTAGAAGCCATTTTCAGATGGATTTCCAAGCACTGAAAGGTGAATTACTCTAGTAGTAATTCAGTATTAGATGTTATATCAGTCATTTAGTATCCCTGGGGGAATGTTACAATACTCCAGTGGATTTCTTTGATGCAGGATTTCCTTCTGGTGGTTCTTGGCCATTAGGTTTTTTTGCTGTCCATGTTCTGCCCCAAGTTCACTGAAGGGGCTCACATATTTACCCAGTGTTCTGGAGGGCTTTCTCTTTGCTCTTCTGACATCACAAAGATACCAATGAAATATGTGGGCTCTTTTCACTGGTTATCTTTCGATCTTACCATTCAATAGCACATATTCACATTAAAAAAAAAAAAAAAAAAAGGGCCAATTCCCTAGCCCTACCTCTGTAACATAAGCAGTAATGCCACTTCTCTGCTCAAAAATTTTCAGTAACTCTCTAGTGCCTACCATAAAAATTCAAACCCATCAGCCTCACCTTCAAGGAAACTTGGTGCAAATCTACATTTCTAATCTTATCTTATGCTATTCCCTTCTGCATACTTTACATTTTAGCCAAACTCAATGGTTATCAAAAGCACCTTGCTATTTAGCTCTTATTGTTCCTCAAGCATGAAATGTGTGATTCTCCCCCTTCCCCCTTAATGTTAAATGTAGTGCCTATAGACTGGCATTTGTTTCCTAGGAGGAGCAATAAGGAAAAAAAAGTTTACATAGTAAAATTAGATCTTTTAGTCCCCTGCATATTGTTATACCTTAACAGTCAAGTATTATTTGCCCTAGCTTTTCCAAAAAGTATACCTTGAGTCTATGATTTATTAGCGTGAGAAGAGATGGGAGATTTCTCCTATCAAGACAGCAGCCCATGTATGGCTAAGTAACCAATTAATTCCTGGGGAACTGTTTGAGGAAGGAGAAGTTGAAGAGATTGGTCTATAATATCGCATAATTATTAAGTATCAGAAGTGAGATATGAATTGAAGTGCTGACTCCAAATTATTCACTATACAACAATGCCTGACTTCCAAACAACAGAGATTTACAATCACCCCAATAAACATGCAAAACAGTAACCTCAAAATATTAAATATTAAAATGTTTCAAAATATTAAATTATTAAAATATTAAAATTGTTGGTGGGGGGAGGGTTGGAAAAAAAGAAATTTCCACGATAATTTTGTTGTATATTTGAAAAGAATAGTAAATTGTGCTTTGCAGATTTGCAATTTCATATACAATCATCTTTTTTATTGTACTATGTACTATTTGTTTTATTCCACAAACATGTATTAATGTTAAAAAAAAAAAAAAAAGGGAAAAAAATTTTTGAACACATTCCTAGAACTACTTTCTTTCATTCTACCCTAACAACAGAGGTTAAGGAATTCCAGTATTAAAAGAGAAATGGAGCAATTAGCTTCTTACCAGGCCTAATGAAGACATTTTCTACAGATAGCATTGCTGCTATTGGAAGCAGGATATCTTCACAATCCAAAGAAGCAGCCTTAAGGATGGCACAGGTCAAATTTGGAGAGAGGGGAAACTCTGCCATTGATAAACCCAGTTTTGTCACATGGCCACTCCTTAGTAGAAGGAAAAAGTCCTTAAATTATTCTCTTATAGGATAATTAATGTTTGTAAGGTAAATAAATCTTTAAGTTGAAAGAAGAGATGTCATTCTTTTCTGATAGATATATGTTTAGCTGAAGATAATTAACAAATTATCCAGGTAGAGAAAATTTTACCTAAAACATCTTTATTTAGGTGGGCTTGCATAAGGCCAGATATGCATATATGAGCACTTACTTTTTTAAAAATTTAGATCTTATTTTACCTTCAGGTTTTCATTCCCTCCCTCTTACCTCTCATTCCCTATCTCCCCATTCAGAAAGCAAAAAAACCAAAACCGTTACACTCAAGCAAAGCAAATTCCCATGTTGGCCAAGTTCCATTTCATTCTTCCCCCACCCCAGAAAAAAAAAAAAAAAGCACCTCCCTTTGCATTTCTCTGTCCAGAGAGGTGTAGCAAGTTTCATTATGAGTCTTCTGGAATGTGGTTGAACCCTGTGTTAATCAGAGCTCCTAAGTCTAGAAAATACTTCTGGTAAGAAAACTATTTTCTAGTTTTGCCTTTCTAACATACTCTCTCCTCTTTAAATAAAAAAAAAAAAAAAAAGAGAGAGAGAAAAAGAGAAAAGAGGTAGAGCAAAGCTTTGGTTCTACTAACAGGCCTCCAGGTTGCCTCTGTGTCACTTCTGTTCCAACTTCAGTGTTTTTTGCCCTTTTTTTGATTCTCCAGTATTTAGCACACAGCAAACTCTTAATAAATGCTTGCTGGTTAGCAGGGGACCACTAGTTTGTAATTTAAATTCTCAAAATGTTATAGACCACCAGTCAATACTGACTTATAAGCAATAAAGAGATTTAATCAAAACTTCTTTTGTTTAAGAAGCTGGTGAATTGGTTAACCACAGGATCAATACTGTGAAAGTGAGACAAAAGATGGTGGGTGTGAGAGTTGAGAGACAGAGGGACTGGAAGCCACAATGTAGAGGCAGAAAGGGTTAGGGACAGTGAAGGTTTAGAAAGGTTGGGAAAAGAGAACAAATTAAATGACTGATTTTCTGAACCCAGTTAAAACCATGATAAGGAAATAAAATGTATTTCTTACCTATCAATAGCATCACATTGATAGAGGTGTTTAAGAGCCTCTAAAATAAGTTTCTCATCGGGTTGTTCCAAATAGGGAAACCTAGGTATGTAAATGAGATACAAAAAGAGGTTACATTGCTTGCAATGCCTTGACCCAACATCACCCAATTTCACAAGCCACTTTCTTTTGAGAATTTAGGTTTAAAAGAAATATTATCTTCAATAAAATCTGATTCTTGACGTTCTCATTTTGCTGTATCCCTTTCTCTATCTAAATCTTATCCATATTTCAAAACATAATTATTACTTCTTTAAGAAAACTTTTATAGACTTTCTGAACCCCACATTTCCCCTCTTTTCTGAAATCCTCTTGCCTTTGTAGTTACAGACTTATAAAAGTGAAAAGGACTTTAGAAGTCATTAGTATTGGCCAGTATCTTTTTTAGTATTTCTAATAACTGTAGGCCTAAGAGACCCAGGAATAGCAGTGCCCCAGGGTACTGGCCCTGATTTGGGAGCCCCTCTACATCATTGATCTGGGTTAGCAACTCCTGGGGAATGGTCAACCAGTAAACATTCATTAAGCTCCTAGTATGTACCAGGCATTGTACTCAGCACTGGGGATACAAAAAGACTGCCCCTACCTTCAAGGAGCTTATACGTAAATGAAGAAGAAAATGTGTAAACAAATATATAAACAAAGCAAATTATATTCAGCATAAATGGTCAATAATTAACAGAGGGAAGACACTAGAATTAACAGGGGTTGGGAATTAACTAGAATTAACAGGGGTTGGGAAAGACTTCCTGTAGGAAGCTTGGGAAGTCAGTAGGTGGGAATTGAGGAAGGAGAGCAGACAGAGAGAAAATGTCCAATTGACAGCTGAGAGATGGAAGGTCTTGTTTGTGGAACAGCCAGAAGGCCAGTGTCACTGGATCGAAGATTACATGATAGAGAGTAAAATCCGAAAAGACTGCTAAGATAGGAAGAATAGTTTCTCTTGCTGATCCCTTGATGTACTAAGGGATCATATTTTTGGTAAAGCAAAAACAAAAACAAAAACAAAAGCTTCCCATGCTCAACATAAGCAAAATTAGATTCCCAGGAGACTAGATAGCCTCCATCACTACAGCAGCCTGCCTCTCTGTCTGTTCCACATAATTAGCACTAAAACACTCTGTTTCAAATATTTATCTATTCTTGTGAACAAGAATGCAAGCTCCATGAAAATCATGCCATCATTTTTTTGGTATTTCATGTTACCCAGCCCATAAGTAAATGACATCATGTTAACACGACTTCCAAATTGAGTTCCAGTTCTGCACTTATTCATTATATGACTTTGGACAAGTCGTATCAATTCTTTGAGCTTCAGGCTCCTCCTTTATCAAAGGAAGGGGTTGGACTCAATAGACTTTTTTTCAGTCAGCAAAAAAATCTGCCTTTTCTGTCTCCTGCCCTTTTCCCTCAATGAAAAAAAGAAAAACAAATTCCTGTTACAAATATGAATGGTGAAGCAAAAAAAAAAAAAAAAAATATCCATATTGGCCATATCCAAAAAAATGCACCTCATTCTGGGCTAATTGTTAATAATTAATTTTTAATATATATTGCTTTATGAATCATGTTGGGAGAAAAAAAATTAGAACAAAAGAGAAAAATCATGGAAGAGATTAAAAAAACACAGAAAAAAAGAAGTGAACATAACATGTATTGATTTACATTCAGATTCAGTTATTTTTCTGGATGTAGATAGCATTTTCTGTCCAGTCTATTGAGATTGCTTTAGATCACTAAAACAGAGAACCAAGTCTTTCATAGTTGATCATCACATAGTCTTGCTGTTATTGTATACAATGTATTCCTGGTTCTATCATCAGTTTGTGTAAATCTTTCCAGACCTTTCTAAAATCAGCTTGTTCATCATTTTTTATAGAATAATAATATTCCATTACCTTCCTATATCACAATTTATTCAGTCATTCCCCAATTCACTAATTTTCCAAATCTTTGCTACCACAAAAAGAACTGCTACAAACAGTTTTGCATATGTGGGTCCTTTTCCCTCTTTTATGATTTCCTTGGGATATAAACCCAATAGTGATGGATCTACTGCTGAGTCAAAGGGTATGCACAGTTTTATAGTCCTTTGGGCATAGTTCCAAATTGCCCTCCAGAATGGTTGGATCATTTCACAACTCCATCAATAATGCATTAGTTTCCCAGTTTCCCCACATTCCCTCCAATGTTGTGACCAAATTTTCTAAGTGTTTCATTTATTTTCATAATATTGTTATATAAATTGTTCTCCTGGTTCTGTTCACTTCACTGTATCAGTCTACTCAGATTTCTCTGAAGTCATTTAAGTTCATTATTTCTTACAGTACAACTGTATTCCATTATATTTCTCTCTCTCTCTCTTTTTTTTTTTTTTTTTGCTTTTTGCTGAGGCAACTGGGGTTAAGTGACTTGCCCAGGGTCACACAGCTAGGAAGTGTCTGAGACCACATTTGAACTCAGGTCTTCCTGGCTTCAGGGCTGGTGCTCTATCCACTGCGCCACCTAGCTGCCCCATTCCATTATATTTCTAACCATATTTTTTTCCACCATTCCCTAACTGGACAACTACTCCCCCTTAACTTTCTGAAGCTTTGCTACCACAAAAAAGAGCTGCTGCTATAAATATTTTTGTATTTCCTTAGAATTTATTTTGCTTAGGACTAATCCCTCCCTTGATTTGCTTTCTCTCATTCCCTTCTTTTCCTTCTCTTTTCCCTTCTGTTTCTTTTTAGTGAAATATATTTTAGTAGCCAATTCTGTGTATATGTATTCCTCCTTCCTATGATTCATTTAGTTAACATCCTTTTCTCCTTGTTTGTATAGATTTCTACTTAGATGCAATCTCATTATGTGAAATAATTTTCTCTAATCTGCTCTCTTTCCCCACCTAGTTTATTCCTCTTTTCTTTCATTTCCATTATTTTTCAAAAGATCAAAGCATAACAGAACACTCTCATGGCCTACATCTATATTTCCTTTTGTGTTCCCTGATGATGACAGAGTTCAGAGGAGACATATGTATCATTTCCCTATATTAACATGTAAACAGTTTAGCCTTATTTAGTTCCTAATAATTGTGTTTGATCATGTTTGCTTATGTCTCTTGATACCAATGTATGCTCTTCAAAGTTTCTACCTAACTCTGGTTTCTTCATAAGGAATACTTAGACGTCCTTTATTTCATTAAAAATCCATTCCCCTCTCCCCTAGAATTATACATATTTTTTTCTGGGTAAATTATCCTTGGTTATAAGCCTATATCTTTTGCCCTCTGTAATATATATTCCAAGTTTAAAGTGATGGCTGCTAAATCACATGTAATCCTGAATGCTTAAATTCCTTTTTTTCCTATTTCTAGATTTTCACTGTAATGTTTCAGGAAGTTTTCATTTTAGGGTTTCTTTCAAGAAGTAACTTCTTTTTCTTTTTTTGCTGAGGCACTTGGGGTTAAGTGACTTGCCCAGAATCACACAGGTAGGAAGTGTTATGTGTCTGAGACCAGATTTGAACTCAGGTCTCCTGACTTCAGAGCTGATGCTCTATCCATTGTGCAATCTAGCTGCCCTGACAGTTTTCTTTTATGATTTCTTGAAAAATGATGTCTAAGTTCCTTTTTTTGGTCATGATTTTTAAGTAGTCTAATGATTCTTAAATTGTTTCTTCTTGTTCTATTTTCCAAGTCATTGGCTTCTATGAAATACCTTATATTTTCTTCTATTTTTTTTTGTCACTTGATTTTTAAAAATATTTGTCTCTTGAAATCATTATCTTCTATTTGATTCATTATAATTTTTAGGAGTTCGTAGCTTGGGCAAGGTTTTGTACTTCTTGTGCTAATCTGTTAATTCCCTTAACAATTCTTTATTTTATATATTTATTATCTTTCCAATAGCACTCTCATTTCACTTATAAAAGCATTTTTAACTTTAAAAAAAATGCACAAAAACCTTCCTGTTTCATCTCTTCCAGGGATCGAATTTAATTTGGGCTTAAACTATGTTTTTCTTTGTTGTTTTGCCTGTAGATATTTTGTAGGTGATTCTTTTCTTCTGGATTTGTGCCTTGAAGTCCTTGTCACCATCATAGCTTTTTATGGCAAGACTCTTTTTTGTTTGCTCATTCTTATAGCCTACTTTCTGGTATAAACTTTATGTTAGGGCCAGCTTCTGCGCAATCGTGTTGGGGAATGTCTTGGCTGGTTGCTGCTTTCTTGGGATATTGAATGTTTTAAATTACTACTGAATTTATAATTTAATTGTCTCAGCATCTCAGTTGAGCTAGAAACCTTAAAGCTTTCAGTGCCCCCAGAGTTGTCTGATCTAAAGCAAAGTTTGATTGTTTGTCCCCTTGATCTGAATTCTGCAAATCTGTGACTTGAGTTTGGATCTGAGCAACATGCCTGTGGGTTTGCTCTGTGTGGAGTTTCAGTAGACTGCTCCTGCACTCAGCCACTAGCAGCCAACTGAAAAGCTCTGTTGATTCAGAGTTTACAGAACCACATTTGAGTCCTCTTTCTTGTCCTGGTGCACAGTATCTTCTTGAACTGGGAGGTTCTGTTCCTGGCCAGATCCCATACCCATTCTCTACAGACTCTACAAATGAAGACTGCCTCTTCATGTTAATTTGAGCTGGAAAAATGATTCACTGCTTTTTCCTTTGATTTCTAGATCAAAATTTGGTTTCTTACTGTTCCATCTCTGGACTAAATGAGTTTAAAGGTCCTTTCCAACACCAACATCCCAATCTGCAGGTTTGATTATTTTTTATTTTGATAGATTAGAACTTTAGAAAGAACGGAAAACCTTAGAAGAACAGAAAACAATGACCCAATCCATGTAAATGTAAAAGGACAATATTTCTCAAGGGACTCAAAAGTATGATTCATCTTTCTTTGCCTGAACTGTCTCCATACCTTATGACATCATGAATGGCAAGGCACTTCAGGGTCAAAATCACTGATGTTAAACTAGTTCTTTTAATCTCAGGGATCATATAGTCAGGCATACACTGATCCCAGAAATCCTTATTGTAGATTCGAAAGCAAGTCCCAGATGAAGTTCTGCCAGCTCTACCAGTTCGTTGCATTGCCTCACTCCTTCCAAAACCAAGCAAAATTTTTAAAAATTAAAATTAAAAATTTTTTTTTCAAAAAACTCTTTCCAGGTTTCCCAAACAATATGACCTTCCCAGGATTTTTCCACCTTCCCTTCCCAACTCTAGGAACAATTTCCACCAAATGTTTTTTGGAAAAAAGGAGTATAGGGAAACTTACTTTGAAATTGGAACCACCTCCAGCATGTCCAATCCTAACCTGGGATTATGATTTAACTGCTTTACAAAGCCACCATCTACCACATATCTGAAGAAAAGAGAAGCAAGTTTATTTTCTGAGTAATGAGAGGAAATAGGAAGTTTTTTAAACACTTTAAGTTCTTCCTTTCTCTTTGGTTACTTTAAAAAATTTGATTTCTTGTATCATTTAATGATTGAATCATGGCTTTGGTCTAGTCATTCTTTTGCTTTCTTATCTTCACTCAAAAGTCTGTATTCCTTCATTATATACTTTATTGTCACTTCCCACTATATACTTTATTTCGTCTTAAAATTTGGCTCTGAGCTATTCTTGTGGGCTCTGAATCTATTACTTAGTTTCTAGTTTACATTGCCTCCATAAAACAGAGTATCAAATGTTAGAAATAACAAAATCAATTAAGAGAAATAATTTAGAATAGTAGTCAAAGAAAGTAAGGATCTATTTTTTTTCTACCTCTATAACATGATTCTTACACTCCCTCCCCACAAAATTTCTTCAAATCAAGGCCATTACCCTTTTCTATTTCTTTTGGAGAAATTAATTTTAAAAGGAAAGGTAAGGGAAAGAAAAAACAAAAGTGAGAAATGAGAAAGAAATATAAGGGCCTTTCAAGTATTCTTAATCATTTTCTGCTAAACAATAACTATAACAAATAGCTATTTTTTTGAGTCTACTTTTTCAAAAGCAGAAACAATTTGCCTTTGGTAAAAAGGTGTTATTACTAGGAAATACCCTGAAGAGGCCTAACTCAGCTGTCTGAGGTAACTGGTTTGAGCCTTAAATTCTCAAGAATTTTGTTTTTCTAGAATCTTAGCCAAAAATAAAATGTTGGCAAAATAAAAAACTTAAGCACAAATTTTTAAAATCACAATTAACATGGCAATTGGACTATAGTATTTTAATTTGACACAGCATTTATTGTACAAAATGCAAAGCATATTACACTCTATGTAAGAAAAATGATGTACCATGCAAAGCATTCTATGCACCATTCAAGACATATTATGTTCCATTCAAGACATATTATGTACCATGCTTAAAATGCTATGCATCATGCCTATTATGTGCCAAAGACGTCACAAAAACAGTGACTAATAAAAGGATGGATCTACTTTCAGATGAACACTTAGGACAAACAAAATAAAACATAAGCAAGGGATAACAAATATATGTTGAAATAAAAGGACTGTGGATTATAAAAAATATATATCTGATGTTGTGAGCATGGAATTAAAGGCTTGGCTTTGGATTCCTTATTTAGTGAAATACAAGCACTATCACAGATAATTTTAAACTGGGAAAAAGGTTTTATTTTTCTTGCTTCCTCACTGGGTAGGGGAAAAGGGGAAGGAGAAGGAAAAAAAAATTGGAACTAAAAATAAAATTGAATTTAGGATGAAAAAAAGAGAAAAAAAATGCAAATGAGAAAGGAGGAACAGAAAGGCAAAGAAATTCGGTTAAGTTAGGAGGTTCCTGAAACCTAATAAAGTTGTTAAGAACTATACCTGATTCCATCTATTGTTAAAGATGTGGCAGAAACATTTGTAGATACCACACATTTTCTAATACTGGGTGGTGGTGGCAAAAATATTCTTCTTTGTTGCTCTAAGGGTCAAAATAAAATTGTATTAACAGTGAATCAATAAGCATTTACTAAGCACTTATTAAAAATCAAGTACTTGGCTTGGAGCTGGAAATACACATAGTGAAATAATCCTTATTCTGAAGTTTACATTCTAATATATGTACATGTGTACATATAAATATTACATATATGTGTGCACATCTACTTATATATTTTATGTATATGTACATACACACACATGCTTTCAATTAGAATTCAAAGGATAACAGAAAAAAAAAAAACCCTAATTCTAGAATGAAGAGTTTTTTTTTTTCCTTCTTTCTTTCTTTCTTTTTTTGCTGAGGCAATTGAGGTTAAGTGACTTGCCCAGGATCACACAGTTAGGATGTGTTAAGTGTCTGAGGCCACATTTGAACTCAGGTCTTCCTGACTTCAGGGCTGCTACTCTATCCACTGTGCCACCTAGTTGCCCCTAGAATGAAGAATTATTAACACTATAATATATGTTGAAATCCAGAAAGTTCCAGAAAGCAAATTTATAGAAAAAAAAATCAGGCTTTATTTTATTTATTTATTTTTAATGCTTCAATCTGTATTCAGACACAATCAGTTCTTTCTCTGGGTATGGATACCATTTTTCATCATAAGTCCTTCAGAGTAATCTTGGATCACCTGGATCACTGTATTGCTGAGAATAGCAAAGTCATTCACAGTTGATCATCCTACAACATTGCTATTACTTTGTACATTGTACATTTAATTTTGCATGAACTCATAGAGGACTTTCTAGCTTTTTCTCAGAGTATCCTGCTCATCATTTTTTATAGAATAGTATTCCATCATAATCACATATCACAATTTATCCAACCATTCCCTAACTGATGGGCATCCCCTCAATTTCCAATTCTTTGAGCTGAGAAAAAAGCTGCTATAAATATTTTTATACATATAGGTCCTTTTCCTTTTTTTTTTTTTTAAATCTCTTTTGGTATTTATGCCTAGTACTGGTATTTTTAGGTCAAAGGATATGTATATTATAGTCCTCTAGGCATAGTTAAGATATGAACCTTTAAAACAGATTCAAAGATAACTTTTGAAAATTTTCTCAGTAAGAACTAATTGGAAGGCACATCATAACTCATTTAGTCCAGCCAGGTCATTTATACATGAGGAAACTGAGATCCATTGAGATTTTTAGATTAATTGCCCTGAGTCATATAAGTAGTGGGAGCACTAATCCAATATTAATTAATAAATTAATTGCCCTGAGTCATATAAGTAGTGGGAGCACTAATCCAATCTTTCATTCCAATACAGAAATTCTTGACAAATGATAAGCCAGCTAACCTCTGCTTTAATATTTTCAATGACAGAGAATTCCCTATCATAAACAGCAGTCCATTTTATGAATATGCTGCTATGTAGTAAGTTTGGTTAGCAGCTAAAGTTTTTCTTGTCATTAAGGTAAAAACTCCATGGTAGAGATACAAATTTCCCTAATCTAATCTGTAGAGTCCTATTACCATAATTTATCCTATTTACTTCACATGGTAACTATAAAGCAAAGCAAACTAAAAACATTACAGAAACTTGAACTTTTTTTATTAGCAACATAATGGACTAATATAAAGAGTGATAAAATGAAAAAATATAAAGAAATTTTGCAAGTAACATGAAACACATATTATGATAACATACATAGAAAAATGCATCAATAAATATAAGTGAACATAACAAAGAGAATGAAGAGGGACATAAAAAGTTATTAATAAACTGTAATTGGTGTTTGATATGATGACATTCTTGCAGAAGTATAAGAGGCTGTAAACATATACTTAATTGGTTTTGTTCTGTTAAGTACATATTGGTTTTTTAAAATTAAAAATAATCCTAAAGCTGAAATGTAAAGAAAATGTAAAGAAAATTAAAGTGAAGATCCCTTCCCTTAACAATATGCACAAAATAGAAATGCTCATTTCTGTTTATTTTTTATTTTTAATAGTCTAGTCTATTTTTAATCTACCTCATTCATATGTTTAATAAATGTTTGATGAATGTCTTTTCAAAATCCACTTGTGAACAAAACTGTTGTGATACTTTCTTCATTCCCCATTAATGTCATTAGAACCCCCTAAATAACTTCAAGACTGTTGCTCTGATATATTTAGCAAGTCAGGTTTCTGGCATTCTCTTTGTGGCAGTACATAATTATCATCACACACTCCTTGGTTATACTTTTTTTTTTTTTTAAAGGAGGAACCAACCAAGATTTGTTTAAAGTATTATCCTAAAATCTTCCCATTAGAATGTACATTCCCCTGAGAGCAGGAATTGTTTCATTCTTTGTATCTGTATCCTCAGCATCTAACATAGTGCTTGTCACATAGGTACTTAATACATGCAATAATCATTTGATAAAATCCCAAAGAAAGTGTTAATAAGGAAAAGATTCATTTCTATAAAAATATTTAGAGTTGTTTTATTTGTAATCACAAAAAACCTGGAAATGACCTCCATATCCAGGAATTGGAAAATGACTGAGTTCTGGAGCTATAACTAGGAATTCTAAAATCTGAGGCAAATTCAATTGTGCTGGAGTTGTTCAGCTGGAGATAGGATTCATACCTGAGTGGTCATGTGATGGAGGAAGAATGATGACAAAGGTCATGGGAGTTGAAGGTGTTAAGGATCTTGGATGCCAAGCAGTTTGGGGGGTTGGGGTGGAGAAGACTAAGACTATAAGCATTTAAAATTAGTTCTGGTTCCATAAGTGACTGCATGGCAGGCAAATAAACCAGAACTCTCCCAGGGTGACCAAAGACAGAGAAAGGAACACTTTAGGGCAAAACTGTGAGTATAGAGGCAGCAAGAGTAGAAGGCTCCCTGGAGAAAGCCCCAGGGTAGGCAGGAACCCAGAGGGAACATCTAGCTGGAGATCAAGAGCTGCAGCAGGAGGGGAGGCATTGCCATGCTAGGACTATAGTTACCCCTTCCACACTAAGATTTTACTCATCATGGTTTCTATATATCATGGATTGGAATGAGAAATTAAATGTGAATATTTGGGGGAGTTTTGCAGAAACTGCAGATGGCAAGTGAAGGCTAGCAGAGCAGACAGAGCTTATGACCAAATATTTGACCCAAATGTTACAATAAATAAATCACCATAAAAAGAGAAAAAAAATTCAGACTGCTTTTCTGATACAAAGGGAGAGCCAAAATATTTTATGTGGATTTTCCAGACTGAAGGGCACCATGCCCCAGGAATGTGGAAGGGCTAACTATAGAACTGCTCAGGTGTCCAGGGGCAACAAAGGCCCTGTGCACCTGCTCTAAGTACTTTGAACCTTAAAAATACAGTGTAGTGGAGTGGTGTCTAACTCCAGGAGGTAAAGGTCCGCTCAAGAACCCAGGGTTAGACCGAGCAGGGCCTGCCACTCTAACCAAAAGTTCTGGTTTTCACATTCCCTGTTACTGGTTATGATAGCTGTATAGAAAATGTTTGGTTTGGTTTTTTCTTAGCCCAGTTTTTTCTGTCCTGTAGGATATTTCTTCCCTAGCCATTTCTCCTATGTTACCTCCTAATTGCATCCCATCCTTACTCATTTCCAGTTCTACTTTAGAAGTTTTAGTCCTAACCTCAATGTGAAGAAGGTAATGGGCTGCCCTAGCTCAAAGATATCACTTCTGGCTCCAGTGGCAAGAGGAAAAGGGTCAGTGGATTGCTCTAATTCTCTTCTCTTGCTGTCCTTATGTTTTGATCCCTAGGGTATCTCTAGAGAAGCCATATACCAAATAAAAGAGCCTATTACTTTCAATGTTCCTTTGCTCACACAATTCTTTTACAAAGCCCCATTTAGTCCTACCAATGGATCCTGACACTAGTAAATGATGAGCTTTAAATAGCTTTATTTCCAATTGTCAACCATAAAGCAAACATATGTAATGGAGCCAGAAGTCAAATCTGTAGAAAAAAAGAGGTCACCTAACAGACACCCCCAGATTCTGTTCACAAAAAAAATAAGAGGCAAAAACTAAAAAATGGAAATGGGGGCTCTGAGAGATGAGATCACTAAGGTGAAGAACACAGAGCTACTGTCAAGATTATGAAGCAGCATTTGGTCTGGCCATTTGGCATCAGAATATTATTCTTAATTTGGAGTGTTTTGAAAGATAACAATAACTTAAGTAATCTGAGAGAGCATATCAAATCTAAAGTCAACTTTATTAAACGGTCTTGGTTAAATTCAATTTATTTTATTTTTTTTTTTTTGCTTTTTGCTGAGGCAATTGGGGTTAAGTGACTTGCCCAGGGTCACACAGCTAAGAAGTGTCTGAGACCACATTTGAACTCAGGTCCTCCTGACTTCAGGGCTGGTTCTCTAACCACTGCGCCACCTAGCTGCCCCGGTCTTGGTTAAATTCAAAGGTAAAATGGATACACTGGACTTCTAAGTCAGGAGCCTTGGAGTCAAAGAGCAACTTCTGTCTCTTACAAGCTGTATGACCTTAGGTCAATCACTTAATTCCTCTGGACCCAAGTTGTGTCCTTTGTCAAATGAGGGGGTTAGACCAGATGATTCCTAAAGTTTCTTCCAACTCTAAAATCTTGAAGTTCTAAAAATCACATAAACCCTGGGGTTCATGCTAACACAACAAATAGTTACATATAGCAACAACAGCATCTCTAAACCCTAGCCACTTACTTCAATCAATACTTAGCCAGATGGTCAACAGCTATAATCAAATTCCATGTAGGTATGACTGTCACCATGGAGTTCTCATTCAAACTTTTGTTCTGGAAATTGACCAAAGATACAACTCAACATGGAGTGACTAAGAGGTAAATGAAACTGATTTCCAAAGTCTCTAGAAAAGAAATCACAAGTATCCTCTATTCTCATCGTATCAAATGTAAAAGATCTTCTGTTGGGCTTTCAAGTACAAAAAAATCACTTCAGAGAGAATTCTTATAAGATAAAAACTGTGTTTTAAATTAGTACCTGTTGGCATTGCTCCATATAATGGCAATATCAGCAAACCATCTATGGAGTTGTCTTGAACATCATACTGGTAATCAATAGATTCTGCCTTCTGGAAAAGTAATTCACAAGTTCTTTCAATTTCAGACTGGCCTAAAATGGGTGAAAAAAAAATTCACATAAATACCTGAAGAGCAAAACTTCTTAAGAATGCAATTACAATTGAGAAATTATCTATTTTAAATCTTCAGATGAATGTGAATATGGAAAGACTAGATGAAGGGAATCAAAGTGCAGTCATTATTTGTGTTGAATGTACTACGCGACATGTATTATGTAATGTTGCAAAGTCTCCAGGTTCCGATCCTGTTTCTGATAGGTCACATGCTGACACTAGGACCTTGGGCAAATCATAGAACACATCAGTGCCCTAGGAACTTCTCTCACAATTTAAGTGGTGAAGAAGGTGCTGATCTGCAGCAGTGGCAAAAAGCAAAAGCTCTTTAGTGGGGGCTGGTGAAATCACAAGTCCAGTTCTCTATCCACAGACTCTACAGGTAGAATAGAATAGAGAGAGAGGGCTCAACTAACAGTCAGGAAGATTCAAATTTTTCCTCTAAACAATTACTAGCTGTATAATTATTTGATTATTGGTGCATTTGCCAACTCCTCTGAGTTACCTATTCTGACAAAGTTACAGACTCTTTGTAGCTGGTGGCACAGTGGGTAGAACATTGGGTTTGGAGTCAAGATCTCAGTTCAAAGTTGGCCTCAGATACTCTGTGACCTTGAGTAATCCACTTAATCTCAATTTGCCTCAGTTTCCTCATCTGTAAAATGAGGATATTAATAGCATCTGACTCCCAAAGTTATTTAGAGGATCAAATGAGATATTTATTGTAAAGTGTTAACCAATCTTAAAACACTATATAAATGCTAGTAATTATTACTGTTGTTTTTCTTTCAAATTTAGACCATACAAATAAGATTTTATAATAAAGTACCCAACTAAGGTGAGAAGACACAATAAATAAACTATCATTTTGTGAAAATATTATTATTTTTAAGTAAAACTGTATAGTGTATAGTTATAAGGATCAACTGTGCCCCAGGGAACAGCTGAGAAAATACATTTCCTTTCTTTGTAGAGAGATGTGTGTAATGTTACAGATCCTGCCAGACTGAGTTGTGTTGGTTAAATTTGCTGAAATGCTTTTTTCTTCCCTTTATTATTTATTCTTCATTATATTTTGAGGAAGGGGTGGGGAATGGCTATTATGCAAAAATTAGGTCAATGAAAATGGAAAACAAAAAAACAGGGACAGCTAGGTGGTGCTGTGGATAGAGTGCTAGCCTGGAATCAGGAAGATGAGTCTTCCTGACTTAACACCTGGCCTCAGACACTTACTAGGAGTGTGATTCTGGGGAAATCATTTAACCCTGTTTGCTTCAGTTCCTCATTTGTAAGATGAGCAGAGAAGGAAATGGTAAACCACTCCAGTATTTTTGTCAAGAAAACACCAAATGAGGTCATGGAAAGTTGGACACAACTGACAAACAACTTAACAATTAAAAAAGCACCAAAAGATATTAATAAAAAATTAAATTATTCTTTTAAAATATAAATAATTTGTATTGGTGCTTTAACCCTTACATCGAGACTGTTAAGTTTATAATTTAAAGTTACCAAAATAAGTTCCTCATAAGGAAGAGGAGAGGAAGCAATGGGCTATGAAGGAATAGCTACAAGATCTAGGGTGATAAGACCTGAATTTTAATCCTGCTTAACTAGCTTAATTTAGAAAAGTCCCTAAAATTCACTGAACTTTATTTTTTTAATCAGTAAAATGAAGGTGATAATACTGGGCTTGCCTATTTCATAATGTTCCTGTGAGGATGCAGTGACAGAATGTGAGAGTATCACAAATACTGTAAAGTGATAAATTGAAATAAGGTGGCATCCTTAAAATGAAAATGAAA
Source organism: Myrmecobius fasciatus (assembly GCA_023553655.1). Lineage (NCBI taxonomy): Eukaryota > Metazoa > Chordata > Mammalia > Dasyuromorphia > Myrmecobiidae > Myrmecobius > Myrmecobius fasciatus. The sequence continues at coordinate 309,534 of JAJPUD010001325.1, forward strand.
GGAGAGTAACAATGCCTTATTCTTCTTCATTTCTTTAAATGTGTAACTAATCATAATTTTAAAAATTTAAGTTAAAGAAAAGTTTTCAAAGCATTAACTCTCACAGGAAAAAGTTAAGCTCATAATTCTAAACCTTTGCATTTTTCCCCCTCAGATATGTGTTGGGTTTTTTCTCCTTTTTTTTCTTATAAACTTAACACAAAAATCTTCATATATAAAGATCAGAAAAAGAAGACTGATTATGAAATGTGACTTTCTTTTAAAAGTAAGAAGTGTGAGGCTCTTGTATGTATTGTTTTTTAACAAAGTATATCATAAATTTAAACACAGTATCCTCTCTGCTCCACTTGTCTGTGATCCCTTTTGAACCTTCTGCTTTCTTCTGCATATTTTTAAATGTTTCACTGACATTTTTTTTTTTTTGGGGCATTACTATTACTGTCCCTTCCACTTCCCCTCACCATTTGCCCCTTTCCTTACAATATATTAATACATTATTTGAAGATGATAGGGTGATTGAAAAGGGCCAGTATATAATAAGATGGGCCTTTATACACAACAAGCATCTAATAAATGGCTGCTGAATTGAAATGAATGGACAAAGAAGTCAGTCCAAGAACAACTGCCTATTTTAGGCTGTTTGAAACTCCCTAAGCAGAAAAGATCCTTAGCTTGCCTCATTTTTGACATTAGGACAAGGCAGAAGTAGGAGGTGAGACAATAAAATGACTCATTACTGTTAATAGGATGCTCAAGAGTCACCCTAGTTAGGAATTTGAATGTTCTAATTTTAAATCCAAAGTGCTGCTGTAAGTGATTCTATTTGTCACATCACATTCACAAGTCAGAAAGGACTTAAGCATGGCAACAACCCCACCATAGCAAGAAAAAAGTTGCTAATGGGATAGGGCTCTGGGATGATGTGGCCATTCAGATTTGCCTGGAGTAATTCAATCTGTCAAATGATTGGGACAAGACAGAATAAAGGAACTGATCATAGTTTCATCACCACTATACATTTATTTAGTGCCCTTTAGAAGTTCAAAATGCTTAATATTATTTTTGGATTTTCCTGCCATGTATACAGGTGACAATGTTATTTATAATGAGTTTTTACATATAGGCATGCAAAGACTTTATTTAGCTCATCTGACAAACACTATGGCAAAACTCCCCAAATCTCCTGACTCATTATATGCTTCACAGTTGCCCTTTACATGCAGTAAGAAATGGGAACACGAAGGGGCATCCTCACCAGTCAGAAACACCAAGATGTCTCCAGCCAATTCATTCAAATGGATTTCCATAGTTACTTTTACAACCTGAAGAAAACAAGAATTAAAACCATCAACCTAGGACAATCAGGGATTATCTCTGTGCCTCTCATACACAAAAATCAAACTTATCTAGGTAAAGCTGTCCTATATACAATATTTCAGCTGCAAATGGACCTGACATGGAAGGCAATATTTGATTGTTCATATATGTTTGTCCTAATTAGTTCCTATTTGGCTTGCCCTTATGGAAAATTCCAATAATGTATTGTGTACTTAGTAAGAAAATCTAGTTTTATGGTGTTAATAGTTTACTTATTCAAAAACATTTATTAAGTGCCTACTATATTCAAAGCATCCTACTACCAGGCAAAACAAAAATTACTTCTTCTGCGGGTCTTTCCAATAACAAAATGGTATCTGGCAAGAAAATGCCCAACTAATTTTCCTAAAGCCCAGGTCTGACCGTGTCACTCCTCTGCCTAAGAAAAACCCAGGGCTCCCTATTGCCTACAGATTAAAATACAAACTCTTATTTGGCATTTAAAGTCCTCCCCAATCTGGCTCCTACCTATCTGCCCAGTCTTAGTGTATATTATTCTGCTTCATGCAATCTACATTTCAGCTTATCTGGCCAATTCCCAGTGGCCCATATACAACATTTAAATGGATCTCTATGCCTTTGCATGGACTATTTAGAACTAGAATACATTCCCCTTCTCACCTCTGACTCTTAGAATTCCTAGTTTACTTTGTAACAGCTCAGTTTCGACCTTTCAATCATATAAATTCTAATCTTCCAATTGTTAATGCCCTCACCTCAAAAAAGTACTTTGTATTTACTTAGATATATTTTGTATTTATTTATTTAGGTTCTTGTTGTTTACCTCCTACACAATATAAACTTTCTAAAACTGGGGAGTGTTTTGGTTTTGTCTTTGTATTCTCAGAAAATAGCACACAGCCTGGTATGTAGCAGGTGCTTAATAAATGTTTGTTGAATTAACAACAAAATGAAATATGAGTTATAGATAATGAGATAAAACTTGAAAAATATCATCAAAATGGGGAAACACTACAAAATAGCAAAGGGTATGTAGCTGAGCTTCTAGGTTACTCAATTAACCAGAAATATGGATTGAAAACAAAGAAATAAGTGTTCAAAGTAGTACCGCGTTAACATATGAAGAGTTTTCTTTGTCTTTTGGGCCAATCAAGTTGCAGAATATCTCTTTGACTGGAAAAATCTTTCCAGGAATGTCAACTACTGGACAATTTCCAAAGAAGGCTGAGAGTCCAACCAACTCTATTGTAGCTGACATCACCACGACCTTTAGATGCATCTTCCTGTTGGGTGACTTTTCCTGAAACAGTTTCTTCAGCAAACCAAATAAGATGTCCTAAAAGAAAAGTTACCATCAAATGAAACACATGCATATATCTAAATAGATAGTTTCCTTTGAACATAGTTCTACCAGTAAACCAGTAACCAGTAAAAATGTAATGGATGAATAACCCAAGGATACTTATTTCTATGGATATGAAAAGACAATTCATAAAAGGATAAAAAATGAATGAAAAAGGTATCTTATGGTATTTGATAACAAGATACCCAATAAGAATACCTACTGTTGTTAGAGTTCTCTCATGGGCTTCATCCAAAATAATGACACTGAATTTGGTAAGGTCTGGGTCAACCATCATATGCCTTAGTAGACATCCATCAGTCATATATTTGATAGCTGTTTCCTGAGGGTTAAACAGCAAAAATACAGTAAGTTACAGTGCCACAGATATTTTAGATGAAACATTAAAGAACATTTCTATCCCTTCTAAATTTCTTATTCTGATAGTTTCTGCCACAGAAATGAAAGTAAAGTTAATCAGTCAAAGTGATTTTAAAATGAGATCATTTTCCAGTGGCAAAGAAATAAAAATTGAGAGCATACCCAATCAATTGGGAAATGGATGAACAAGTTGTGGTACATGATTGTGATGGAATACTACTATACTATAAGAAAGGATGAAAGGAATAGTTTTAGAAAAACCTGAGAAAATCCATATCAACTGATGCAGAATCAGGAGAATATTGTTCACAGTAACAATACTGTAATGATGATGAACTGTGAAAGATTTATCTATTCTGATCATTAGAATGAAGACCCATGATGAAAAATGCTATCCACCACCAGAAAGAGAACTAATGAACTTGGGGGGCAAATTAAAGCATAATTTTCTCACTTAAATTTTTTTTGCACTATGGAAATATGGCTAGCTAATATGGAGATATATTTTGCATGATTTAATATCTATAACTGATATCACATTGCTTACCTTTCAGTGGGTGGGAAGGGCCTGGAGAGAGGGAGAGACTTAGAACTCAAAAAAGAATGTTAAAAGTAAATTATACAATTTTTTAAAAAAGTAAATTAAAAATTTGAGAAATTTTTTTGAAACCTATTTCAAAATGGCTTAAGACAGAATTATAATAAGATTGGTGACTATCAAGAAAAAAAGTAGGATTTTTAAGGACTCAAGAGGTAAGGTGCTAGAGAGAGTAGTAAAAGACAGAAGACCTGCTATAGCATTGAAAATGTATAAGAAACAAGGGAGGAGGTGGTAGAATAAACATTAGAAGATGAAAGGAGTTTGGGGTGTGAAAGAGAAGTGATGAGGAACTTAACCTTTCCTTCACCCTACTTTCTCCCTAACACAGAACTCCAACTCCATATAGAGGAACAGTAAAACAAAATAAAGGTCAGAACCTACTCTGGGTGAGATGCCAGAAAGGGAGAAAAAGGAATCAAAGAAGGAAATTTTTAGAAGCCATGACAGGAGGAAGACTCCCTGAAACTATTATAAGAGTGAGAAGTCCTTTTGCATATATCTCTTACATGAATAATCATGTATTATCTATTTATTTCAAATAAAATTAAGAGAAATTTCAACACCATATGGGTAATCACAACTAATCCCAAGCCTAAATACGAAAGAGAAAATCTCTTAGACTTTTCATTACCTGCTTTGCATAAAATAAGAATTACCTGACTGACTTTGTTAACTGTTGTCTTTCCAGCCAAGAAAGGAAAAGAAATATTTTTAAAATTGCATTCATTTGGTTCTAATACAAATATGACCTCTATGTCAAGGAATTGTATAGCTATAAATCTGATACAGGAGAGTCCTTAGAGCAATAAAGATAATTGTCACTTGGGATTTCTTTAAAAAAAAAAAAAAAAAAAAAGGAAGTGAATTCTATAAATCTTGACATTCTCATTATCAATCTACCAACATTTCTTAAGCTCCTATCATATGCCAAGCATGCCAGATTTTGGGAATATAGCAATCCTTGCCTTCAAGGAAATGATATAAATGGAATCAGAAGACAAAACTTAGCTGTAGTTAAATGAAAGGGCAACTCACAAGATCTCTATGGGGGGACAAAAAGAGAGTCAGCAGAACTGGGTTTTTGTGTATCCACACATAATGAACAAAAAACCTTATTTCTTTGAATGCTTGGTCATTTCATACTGAACTCTAAATAAGCATCTGCAAAAAGACTATCATGATATTTGCAGGTTTTGCACCAACATTTATTGCAGAGGATGAGGAGCCAGAGAAAGTCTATGAGTATTTTGCTAAGACTGTCTAAATTAAATGAATTTTAATTCTTTTTTTTAAATAATAGCCTTTTATTTTCAAAACATATGCAAAGATAGTTTTCAACATTTACCTTTGCAAAATTTTTTGTTCCAAATATTTCTCCCTCCTTTCCCCCCATTCCCTCCCCTAAACAGCAAGTAGTCCAATATATGTTAAAACATGTGCAGTTCTTCTATACATATTTTCCATTTAGCATGCTACACAAGGAAAATCAGATCAAAAAGGAAAAAAAATGAGAAAGAAAAAAAAAAGCAAGTAAACAACAACAAAAAAGATGAAAATACTATGTTGTGGTCCACATTCAGTTCCCACAGTCTTCTTTCTGGATGCAGATATTTTTCTCCATCACAAGTCTACTGGAATTGGTCTGAATCACTTCATTGTTGAAAAGAACCGTGTTCATCAGAGTTGATAATCACATAATTTTGTTGTTGTTGTGTACAATGTTCTATTGGTTCTCTTACTTCACTTAGCATCAGTTCATGTAAGTCTCTTCAGGCCTTTCTGAAATTATCTAGCTGATGATTTCTTATGAAACAATAATATTCTATAACATTCACATACCATAACTTATTCAGCTGTTTCCCAACTGATGGGCAGCCAGTTCCTTGTCACCATAAAAAGGGCTGCTACAAACATTTTTGCACATACTACTTTAGTTCTTGATGGCTTTAAAGGTAGAAATAACTAAAGTCAACCAAAAAATATATTGAGAAACATGGTTTTAAAAAAAAGGGAGAGATCAAAGACTTACAGACTATATAGAAGTCTCTTGGAGAAAGACCATGAATATCATGAAACATAAATGTTGCTTGTATATTCCACTGGAATTAAATAATTATTTATTAAATATCTATTCTGTGTCAGGCACTGTGCTAAGGTAAGTGTTTTATAAATATTATCTTATTTGATCCTCCGAGTTACCCTGTGAAGTAGATGTTATTATTCCCATTTTAGAATTGAGGAAACTAAGGCAAATAGAGATTAAATAACTTGTCTAGTAGTATCACTTAAGTATTTCTGGTTGGATTTGAACACAGGTCTACCTGATTCCAGGCCTAGAGCTGTCTCCTAGAAACACTAATAGCCTCAGGATGTCAGGAGAAAACAAGTAAAATCTACAACATCTTAAAAACTTATAGGAAGACAGAAACAAAAGTCATACAGGATGGGCAGACATAGATGGGTTGAAATTGACATTTTTTTGAGGAAACATATAAATCAATAAAATCTATTTGAATATTTCTTAAAGAAGGAAGTTGAAAGATAATTGGATATAAATAGTTCCAAATAACATTAAAATTTATTTTAACCAAAGAAACTTAATTAGAGGAAAAAGCAACAATGAAAAAGATGTGTTGTTTCCAAACCCATCACTTTTTATTTCACCACACTATGTCTTATAGGATGCTAAAGGATTATAACTAGTCTTATCTAATAAAACTATGAGAAGCAACAGGAGTTTGGGCGGGGTGGGAAACAAGTCTACTGACAGTGTAGCCACAGGCCGAAGTGAACCCAGTCAACCTGAGCACTCAAGAATGAAACTGGAAGGAAAATACAAGGATCGATATCCCATATCTGCCAAGATTTCTATAATCTTTTCTCAGTGACAAAGAAGTCATTTTATTTGCACTAGGACATCATGGTCCCCCATATGCCACATGAGGAAACAAGAATGAAGATGGAAAAAGCTGGCTTAGACCAAGTGCATCTGGAGCTGCTCTGGGCTGGAGGTAACTAACTATGGGTTAGTTGAGAATGTGTACAGGGACTGATTTTTAAGAAAGCTAAAAGAGCAGAAGATGCTCATCCTAGCCCTTATTATTTCCAAAAAGCAAAAAAAGGTAGTGTGGTACCAGATGTAGAGAGCCTTGAATGATACTAAGGAGTTTGAACTTTACTTTGAATCACTGATGAGTTCATACCTGAGAACTACAGTCATCAAATCGAACCTGGTATCCTACCAAGCTTCCCAAAGAGCAGTTCATTTCTTCAGCAACTCTTTGAGCAACTGATATGGCAGCTACTTTTCGTGGCTGAGTGACACCAATTGTACCATATTTCGAAAACCCTAACAAAAATAAAATTAAAAAAAAAAATCAAAATTATAAAAAATGTTTCTTCCCATTACTATTACCTAATTTTTCTAAAAGGAAAAACTGCTGTTTTTAAAGGACAATATGTAATTTAGTGTTAAACATTAAGTACCTATGAATGCTAGACACTGTGCTAAATACTGGGGCTACAAAAAAAAAAAAAACGTCAAAGACAGTTTCTGCTCTCAAGGAGCTCACAATCTAATAAGGGAGGACAGTTTGCAAATAGATAAATACAAACAAGCTATGTTCAAGATAAATTGGAGATAATCAACTGAAGGAAGGTATTAGAATTAAGGGGAATCAGAAGATATCAACACAAAAGCATTATGTAACAGAGGCAAGTACTTCCTTAATCCTATCATCAATATAAAATCCTCAAACATAGATGACCAATTTAACACATGTCCAAGAGCAGCCATACTTAACAATCCTGTTCTGTGGTCAAAAAACTATTACTGACTCTAACAATAACTATCTCAGATTTGAGTTGTCACACTATTACTTTAACCTTCTATGTGATAAAAAGTAGCAAGAAATTACTCCCCTTCACATATTCTACAATCCATTAACCCTGGCCTTGTTTCTCAAACACAAAAGTCTCGTCTCCTTGCTTAATGGCTGTCTCCCATTTCAGAATGCATCCTGACTCCTGGCTTTTCCTGCCATCCTTCAAGTCTCAGATCGAATCCTACCTATTCAAGAAGCCATTCCTAATCTCACCCAATACACTAGTGCCCTCCCTCTTATAATTCCCTGGGTTTGTTCCATACATATTTTGTATAAATATAGTTATCTATATGCTTCTCTGCCATTAGAATGAGAGCATTTTGAGATCAGGAACTATGCTTTTGCCTGTCATTGTATCTCTAGCACTTAGCATAATACCTAGCATGTAGTGCTTAATAAATACTTGTTGACTTGAAGAAAAGTCAAGTCAAAATGGATTTATCTCTCATGCAGGATAAAACAATTAATTAAGCAAAGTTCAATCTATACATCGGGCCTCTTATTAAATAAAAACAATAGGTGTTCATCTTTGGCATTTAAAAATTGGATTGAGGATGAAATTAGGTCAATTTAATTCAAGAAGCAAATAGTTAAATGCCTACTATGTGAATAGCACTGGGGAAACAAAGATTGATCTGAGAAATCTTCAGGATTTCCAGGAAGTTTCCAGCCTAATGAGTGGAAAGGTTAGTCCACAAATCACTTTGATACAAGGTAGAGAAATTGGCACCAGGGAGAAGGCTGGGCAAAGTGCTGTTCAAGGAGAGAGATCACTTTCAAGAGGAAGGAGGGGAGAAGGTGGGATCAAGAAATACATTGCAGATGAACCTTGAAAGAAGAGAAAGGGTTTGGACAATCCATTCCACCTCTGGGAGGCAGCATGAACAAAGTCAACAGGATGAGAATAAGAGTTGAAAGTACTATATTTTAAAGGAAACAGAATATGTGAAAGGAATGAATGATAAGGCTGGGCAAATAGGTTAGAAATTAGCCATGGAGAGCCTTGGGCCACAAGTTTATGCTTTATTAAGTGGGCAATGAAAAGTTCCTGAAGGTTTTTGAGTTGAGGTAAAATAGAACCTAGTAATACATTAAGAAGATCACTTGGGCAATGATAATTGTATAGTTTGGAAGGGGAATAGCCTGGAAGAAAAGAAGATCAGTTAAGAGGCTATTATAATGGGCTAGGCAAAAAGTTGTGAATCTAAAATAAGCTGGCCCAGTGGGGAGCAGAAAGCAAGGGTCAGATACCAGAGATAGGAGAATGAAAGAAATGGTGGGATTTGGCAACTGATTGGTCACATGAAATATGGAAGAAGGAAGAATCAAAAATGACTTGAGATATCAGATTGAGATTACTGTTAATTAATCATTAAGAGGAATGGAGAATTTAAGAATTTGAACAGGTTTGGGGGTGGGAAGAGGAATCCAGTTTTAGACATATTAAGTTTATCATGTTGGGTAAAACCTTGGTCGTAATATCTGGGAATCAGCTGAAATCAATCAATAATCATTTACTAAATATAAGTATTGTGCTGAACACTGGAGAAACAGAGGCAAAAGATGGGCCTTGCTTTCAAGAAGCTTATGGAGGAGACAACATGCAAATATACACAAAGCATACTATAGACATAAGAAACAGGAAAAAATTAATAGGGAAGGCATGAGAATTAAGAAGTGTTGGGGAAGGCTTCCTATAGAAAGTAGGATTTTAATTGGAACTTAAGAAGGAAGGTGGTCAAATAGTCAAGATTTAAAGGCAAATAGTCAAGAGTGGAAGCAATTGAGGCATGCAAGTTAGCTAGAGAGGATAGGGCCAAGAGACAGAATCTTTTGTTCATGGAACAGCTAAGAGACTGATGTCACTAGATCAAAGACTACATGTTATTGAGTAAGGTATCAGAAGACTAGAAAGGTAGAAGAGAACAAGTTTATGAAGGGTTTTGAACGCCAAACAGAGCATCTTGTCTTTGCACTTGGAGGTAATAGAATGTCACTGATGTTCACTGAGTAAGAGGATGAAATGGTTAGATGGGTATTTTGGGAAGATCAGTTTAGCACCTGAATGGAGGATAGAATGGAAAGGAAAAAGACTTGGGGTAGGCAGAATCACCAATGGGCTGCTGCAATAATCAAGGTATGAAGTGATGAGGGCTTGCACTACACTGGTAGCAGTGTCAGAGGATAAAAGGGGCTGTCGGTTGAGAAATGTTGCAAGGGGACATCAGCAGGACTTGACAACAGCTTGGATGTAGTGGGTGAAAGACAGGGTGGAATATGATATGACTCCTAGACTGTGAAAGAATGTTGCTGCCATCTACAATAGGAAAGGTAGGAGTTGGAGAGAGTTTAGATAATGAGTTCTACTTTGGACATACTGAGCTTAAGATTTTTACTAGACAACTAATTCAAGATCTCTGAAAGATGTGAGTATGGAAGTCAGAAAAGAAATTGGGACAGGAAAGACAGATTTGAGAATCATCAGCATAGAGATGGTAATTAAATCCATGGGAGCTGATGAGATCACCAAGTGAAGAAATATGGAGGAAAAAGAAAAGAAAGTTCAGGACAAACCCTAAGAGACATCTACAATTAGAGGGCCTGATCTGATGGACTATCCAGCAAATGTGACAGAGAAAGTAAATAAGAGGAAAACCAAGAGAGAGTGGTATCTTGATAACCTAGAGAGAAAAAGCATGAAGGAAGAAAGAATGATCAACAATGGAGAATGAGGAAATAGAACTAGAACTGGAGCTTTATGAAGGTTAGGGTTAAAGAACCAGAACTGGAGCTTTATGAAGGTTAGGGTCAAACTATGGGATCTGGGAGTCATCTGCTTGCAAATGACTACTGAAGTCATACATGTGAATGAGATATATCATCAAGGGAGAGTACAGAAAGAGAGAAAAAGGGAACATAAGAGAAAACCTTAGGGGCAGAAAGCATATGAAAAAACATCAAAAGAAACTGAGAAATAGCAAGCAGGTTCATCAATCAACCAATTATTAACATAGAAACTAGTTTGTTAGGGAATAAATAGGTGGTAAATAGAGGTGGTAAGTATCAACAATTTAATTCTATCATCTAGGAATTTGTCAGTTAATGTGAGGGAAAAAATAGGATGATCATCCTATCATCAGAAGTTTTTTGTTTTTGTTTTTTTAGGATAAGAAGCTGTGAGCATATGTGTAGATTGAAGGCAAAGACCCAATAAAGTAAAAGAGATTGAAGTTTCATAAGAATAACTGATGAAAAATTATGGAGGAACTGAGATTATTGGTATAGATGATGGTAGAAATTAGCTTTAGAAAGAGTGTTCCTTCCTTCTCTAAAACAAAAGGAAATAAGAGGATGGCTTAAATCACTGAAAGGATTAGAAGAATTAAGGAGGTGATTATTGTCAAGGATGAGGACCCTAAATTCTTAGTAAAGAATCAGAAGTCATCTGTTGAGAGTAAGGATATATATGGGGTCCTGGGGTAGGATTTGGAAGAGATATAAGAAGTACAGTGGGAAGTTGCTGTGATCATTATTAGTATTAATCATCAAATGCATCACAAATTCCATAATATATTTACCTGCTTCATGAAGATATTTAGGGAGTTGGGTAGTTTTACCACTTCCTGTCCTTCCAGTCACAATAAGAAACGGGTTGTCCTTCACAGCCTGAACAAGTTTTCTTCTTTGTTGTTTAATGGGTAGGTCACAATAGGCACTTTTCTTTTCTTCTGGAATCTGCATCTTATCTCTATTGAAATGGGAGAAAAATGATTCTGCAATTCAAAGATTTATCAAGTAATCTGTAGTCAATAAATAAAGTTATTTATTGCGCCTACTATGTGCCAGGCACTGTTAAGCAAGTCAATTAGAGCTCTCAAGGACCTCACAATCTTGCAAAAAAAACAAAACAAAACAAAAAACCACTATATAAAAACAAGCACAGTACAGAATAAATTGGAAATAGTCAATACAGAGAAAGGATTAAAATTAAGGAAGATTGGGAAAGACTTTCTCCAGAAGGTGGGAAAGCCTGGTGGTGGAAATGAGTGTCAATTGGACCAGAACTAGCCCCTAACCAATGGTGGCTGGAGCCACACAAAACAGGCTAGTCAGGAAACAGGAGAGAAGTTGAATTAATTTTGGAGTGAGGAAAATGGCAATCTGCTTGCTAGGTCTTAGCTCTAGGAAATATCCAGAGTTGGGAGATAAAGTATCTTGGTCCAGGAAAAGAGAAGATACCAGTATCATGAATCATAGAGTTGGGATGAGAGTGGGGGTATGTTTAACATATAGAAAGGTCGGCAAGGAAGGGAAGTATTTGAATGCTAAATAGAGGATTTTATATTTAATCTTGGAGGTGATAAGAGAGCTACTAGAATTTATTAGGGATGTGGGGGCCGGGGAAGAACAGAGAAGGGAAGGTGAAACAGATCTGGGATTTACATCGTTAGATTCTCCAGAAACAGGGATAGGCAAAAAACAGGATTCTATCTATTTACAATATTCATTTTTTGTTGTTGATTTTGGTGATATAAGGTGGTGCTAGGAAGAAAACTCACTTCTACCAGTACAGATCAGTCCCAGCTGTGCAGCTGTAACAGTCTTAGAATTGCTTGAGGGCACTAAGTAACCTAGCTCTAGTCAGAGGCTGGAGGACTTGCATAAAGGTGGAACCTCTACACCTCACATCCTGACTACTTCTCACATCATCTATTATTTAGGGGAGTAAATCAGTAACCTACTCAAAATTCCTAAGCACAGACACTGAGAGCTCAGTATTGAAAGCACTGATTGGAGTTAGTTGAAGACTCAAATTGAAATCCTTCCATTGATATTACCCCAAGGGACGATTGTCAAATCACTTAAACTGTCAGGACCTCAGTTTTCCCATCTGCAAAATGAGGAGGTTGGGCTGTATGGCTTTTGAGGACCCTTTCAGTTTTAAATCAATGAAATTCCGAGACCTCTGGATTCAACACAATTAGAGGACTTGATGGAAGTATTGGCCCAAACTATTTCACAACACAGCCAGTGGCTTATCAGGCCCTTGGCTCAAGAAAAGATGAAGCTGATTCAAAGAATTCTGCTTTGCAGGTCACAAAGCCACCCTTGTCCAATCAATCAAGTAACAGATTTGGAGGAGGCTTGAGTGATTCCTTGATCCATAGAGCTAAGTAGTGAAAAATCGTGACAACAGAATCCCACTGAGGGTCAGGAGGCGACCTCAAAGCGAGGAGTACACTTGCATAAAGCAAAAAGCAGTGGGCCAGGAGGCAGGAAGCCTGTTTTTGTTTGTTTTCACTCTTGGCCATGCTACTGATTCTTTAATCATGGACAAGTCACATCTGCTCTTTAGGCCATGGTTTACCTATCTATAAAATGAGGGGATTAAACTGACGAGTTTCTTGATCACCCTAAACCAAAGAGCACATAGGCCCAGTTAGGCCGCGTTCTAGTTCTAGATAAACCACCAGAATGAAATCTCCAGGAGCCGCCCATTACTCAAGGAATGCCCCAGAAACAAATCCGCTTCGAGCGTGTTCTGAACAATCCGTGGCGCGTTTCCCTTTGTTTGCTGGGATTTGTAGTTTTCCCCGGCCATCGCTCCAGCACCCTGCAGTCTGCCAGTCTGGTATCCCTCTCCCTTCTCACCCTTCTGCTCACTCCTCAGGGACACACCTCTGTCTCCAATGACAGCTGATGGGGACAGATCTTCTCGGTGGGCTCCCGATCGCTCCCCTGTCAGCAGCCATAGAGCAGACCCGCCGGGAATCTCGAAAGCTAACACAGACCCAGCCCTGGAGAATTCAGAGTGACACCTACTGGTCCCAGAAAAAATGACGAGGAGGACGGGCGCATTTTGATGACAATGACCTATTTATTTTCGTGCTTCCGGACGTACAGGGAGAGGCGCTGGATTTGCCCAGAAGTATAAGAGCGAGGTTAAAATGGCTCTGCACGAGACCCACCTCCCCAAACTAAAAAAGGAAAAGCAAAACTCTACTTCCATGGAGCCCCGCCCTTTACTCTTTCAAATTGTGGTTAGCTGCCTCTGCTACTAACGGCCGCGTCCCTGGCTGCCCGCGCCGTCCGCGTGCGCAGTGTGGACCGTAGTTGAGTGTCCCGCGCCCTCTGCGGAAGCTTCTTCCCTCCTTGTGTGTGCCCCAGTTCTCCCTTAGAACCGCGTGCGCAGTGAGGGCCATAGTTAGGCGACGTGCCCTTCCCCGAGTGCGGTCCGGTTCCTTCTTAGTGCTTCATGCGTAATCAGGGCTGTAATAAAGCGGCGCGCGCTCCCCTGGGCGTTCTTTGGCGTGTTTATCTCAACTTTGCATGGTACTGCAATCAGCTCCCACCGACTAAACCACTAATAAATAGGTTATCATCTGCCTCAGTGGAAGTCGAGAAAACCAGAGTTTTGTGCAGTGTGCTATCAGTCAATCGGAAAAAAAAAAATGAAACAATTCCTGCCTTCAAGAAGCTTACATACTATCAGGAAGAAAACGATATTTACAAAGTGCATACAATGTAATTAATTATCCCTGGTAAGGAACGAGCCTCCAAGAATTTGGGGGAAGGCTTCATGTTGGAGGTGACACAAATGATCTTCGAAGGAAGCTAGGAATTCTAAACGATGTAGCCGAGAAGGAAAGGACAATAATTAGTCTTGCAAAGGCTAGGAGGTGAGATGGAAGGGTGTAGAACCTTTGGGAAGGCTAATTTGGCAGAATTTTAAAGTGTAGAGTGATGTAGGAAAAGGCTAGAGAAAGCCTCGTTGGAGCCCGGTTGTGGAAGGTTACAAACAGAAGAACCTGATTTTAGAGATGATGGGATGCTAGGCACTGTGCGGCTTGGGAGGGAGAATACAAGGTCAGGATAAATAAAGATCAGTTCCTGTCCACAGGGAATTTATGACCCTTGGAGGAGTATAAGACAAATATTCTGACAAGTGTCTGGAGAATTCTCCAAGTCCCTCAAATGTCATCTCTCATATAACAGCTGGATGATGAAGCAGACAGAGCCCTGGACCTGGAGTCAGGTAGATTTGAATTTAAATATAGCCTCAGACACTTACTAGTTATGTGAGCTTAGGCAAGGTACTTAACAGTCATGTGCCTCAGTTTCCTCATTTATAAAATAGGGATATAATAGCACCTACCCCATTAGGATTGTTGATCAAATGAGAGAATAATAGTAAAATTCCTGACACATGATAGACAATAAACATTAGCTTGAAAAAAAAAAAACATAAGTTAAACATTAGCTTGAAAAAAAACTTTTTTTTTTTTTCTGGTCTGCTAACGACATAGTGAAGAGGATTGGCTATATATAGTTAGAACTGGGAGACTTCCCAATATGGAAGATTTTTTTCGATAAATCTTCCATATACTCTCTTTTGCCTCAAGTCTGTTTGTGTTCTGGTGGCTTGACTTCCACAATTACAGAATAAAGTGAGAAACAATGAATGCTATAAGACCTTGTGGTCTTCACTTGTCTGAAGTGTCCCTATGAAATGGGATCTTTTGTATTTGTCTTTTCTGTTCTGAGTGAAGGAATTAGAACCTCCCTTTTAAAAATTTTGAAAAGTTAAATGGGTGTCTTAGTTTTCCCAGCATTCTAATGTCAGGATTTGTATCCAGTGCAGCAATAGAGCAAGAAGTGATGCTGTCAGTGACCTGGACCCAGACTAGCAGTAGCTGAAATCAGGAAGCACTGATTAATCAATCTTGCTGCATTTGTTCTTAAACTTGGTGGGACCAAAGTTGTGTAGGAACTGTGTGTTAAGAGCAAATCTACTTTTGGAAGCTATAGGGGGAAGGGATAGTGTGTCCCTGAGGTTTTAGGATAAATACTTATACTTTATTCTTGCTACATTTTCTAAGTAAATATCTATTTATTAAAGGCAATTGGTGTTAATGTGTTCAGTGGAACTGGAACTGAGGGACAATGGTAGGGTCTAGAGCTGACAGTATTGGAAAAAGGGAAACCCTAAACCTCTCAGTACCCTAAAACCATGAGGGTCAGAGATATAACCTCCCTATAGCTTTGAGTTAAGGGTCACAGGTACCCACTGTGGGTAATAGCTCATATTTACATAACCACTTTAAGGTTTAGGAAGACCCTAATACTGAGGCTTAGGCAGGTGAAGTGATTTGCCTATGATCATTCATCTGATAAAAGCCAAAATTCAGACTCATCTTCCAAGTCCAAAATAGCTAGGCAAAATAATGCATATTGAGAATCAAAGTACTTTGTGATATCTGAGGACAAAAAGGAGAATAAGTTAGAACAATACATCTTAAACTTTTTCCACTCATGACCCCTTTCTCCCTGAAAAATTTACTTAATCACAAGTATATAGGTATACAAATCATTTACTGATATTAAGTCATAAAGAAATTTATTTTGAAACAATTCTTTGAAATACATATAGTTTCACCATTTGTTAAAGATGAAAGCAAAATTGCATACTAATGAGATGGATATATTTGTTTATTTTTACATAAAGAATTAAATCTTGGCAAAATATTTAATGGTTTTTCCGGTTGCCAAATTTTTCTTAACCTCCCACATTCAGTTACTCAAAAAGCTTTGAGTTAAAAGATTCAAAGTCACACAGCCACATAATCCTCTTTTACTCTTTCATTTCCCAGTCTGGCTGTACTGACCCTCAACATGGTAGATAATGTGAACACACAGGATCATAGGATTTAGAGGTACAAAGAGGTTAGTCCTTCACGTGACTGTCATATCATCATCTCAGCTCTGAATCACAGTTTCAAGGGATGTGGCTTAGGTTTATAATCCTCTGAAACTGGCAGCAGGAAAAACTGGCCTGCTACAATGATTTTTCTAGCTCTGACTCCAGCCCAAGTAAATAAAGGCTGCTTAATCATGTGATACAATTGATAAAGTTTACTGATTATCAATAGGTCTTTTTAGTCTTATGTGCACAGATATAATAACTATCAAAGACATTCTGAACAGGATATAACTTTTATAGAATACATGCCTATGTGATATCATATAGCTCATAGAGGTAATACCTCATACCTATTTGATTTCATTTTCTGCTAGTGTCTGCTATTCTCTTAAAGTTGGTCTAGATCAAAACTTTTTTTTTCTTTTTCCTTTTTTTCCCTTCAATAGTATTCCATTTTTTCAAATATAAATGTAAAGATAGTTTTCAACATTCAGTTTTGTAAGACTGTGTGTTCCAATGTTTTCCCCCTCCTTCCTTTATCTTTCTGCTTCCCAAGACAGCAAACAATCTGATTTAGGTTAAATATGCATAATCTTTGTAACATACTTCTGTATTTGTCATGTTGTACAAGAAAAGTCAGAACAAAAAAGAAAAACCATGAGAAAGAAACAAAAGGTGAAAATACTATGCCCAGTAGGTCAAAGCTTCTTAAACTGTTGGTTATGAGCCCATAGGGGTCGAATAACTGAATGTGGAGGTTGGTTGTGGGGGTTGATTTATTATCAGAAAATTTGATTTGTATATCTATTATATATATAGGTATATACATATAACATACACATACACCCAAGTTAGGGTTCACCAGGTTGGGGTACTGGGATGGGGGTCACAGTGTCATCTCTGAAAAAACTCAAGCTCAAACCATCTCTAAATCAAGCATTTATTGGGGTTACACAACCTAATGGGAAAAATCCCATTAGGGATTTATATATATCTCAGATAGAATATGCATGGAAAAAGTCTTTTTCTAGAGAAAGAGCCAGGATATAGTAGCTAAATATGCAAGGTAAAAGGTCCTTTTGTAGATTCAGGATAAAGAGGTTGGGACAAACTATATAAGCACAGAAAAAGGTCATGGAAAAGGTAAAAGGTCCTTTTGCTAAGACAAGTAACTTGGGTTCAAGAATGGAAAAAGTTTAAGAAGTCCTGCTCTATTTGGCAAAGTAGATAGAGTGTTACACCTGGAGTACAGACTTGAATTAAAAAATCACTTAAGGTACTTACTGGCTTACTTAACCAATGTCAAACTTAGTTTCCTCATCTGAAAAATGAGAATAATAATAGAACTATTTCCCAGGTTTATTGGGAGGATCACATGAGATAACATACTAAAGTACTTTGCAAATCTTAAACCCTATATTTTGTTGTTGTTCAGCTATGTCCAATTCTTCATAATCCTATGGACCATATTATACTAATACTGTCCTTGGGGACTTTTTGGGGGAAAGATACTAGAGTGGTTTGCCATTTCTTTCTGCAGTGGATTGAGACAAATAGAGGTTAAATAAAACATAACTATTAAGTACCTGAGGTGGCATTTGACTTCCTGACACTATCCAGCTAGCTATTATTATTCAAATAATTTCCACGTTAAAAATAGTAGAACTATGATTTTCATTAAAGAGAGTAAAGGAAAGGAAGAAAAGGGGAAGAAGTAGAGATAAGAGGAGATGGAAGGGTTACTGAGAACCTGAGTGTTGGAAGGATTTCAGAGATTACTTAACAGGGATGTGTTATCCCAGGACATTATACCTCTCTAAATGCAACTCTAGATCACATAGTCTCTATTATATTGTTGACTCCTATTGAACTTGCAGTGAATTGAAATCCCCAGATATTTTTCAGACAGACTGCTGCCTTGCTTTCTCCCAACCTCACTCCAGCTGAGCTTGTAAAGATGATTTTTGAACCCAAGTATAAGATTTCACATTTAACCTTAATAAATTTTGTTTTAATAACTTCTAGCCTGATGAAACCTTTTGGAATTCTGCCTCTGTTATAACCACACAAGCGCTATCCCTCCTAGCTTTGCAGCAATGAAAGATTAGTAATGATAATAACAAATGGCATCCCAAGCTTTTCCTGTCAGAGGAAGTTTCCATCTTGACTTTTATGAGTAGCAACATTTTTTTTTGGAATAACTCAAGGAGTTAAGGCTTGGAAAGACCAAAGCATGTAAATGTAGAAGTTTAGGCAAGATATTGGTGACCCAGATTATAATTATTTCAGGACCATTAGAGTCTGGTTAGTAACATCTAAAAAAGATGCATTTCAAGAGACAGTTGTGAATGGTTTTAAAATTCAGGAATTATTTTGGAACTTAAATTTATATATTATTTTGTAAGGTTTGTCTGTTAAGCCCTGCATCATTCTTTTCCTGCATGTGAATTGCATAATGAATAAGTCTAGAATTAAATTTGTGTATTAATAACAGAAGAGTTCAGCAAAAGTATGATTAATTTTTTAAAGTATGACCAATATAATGTACTATAATTAGACTACGGGAAAATAAAGCACAGTATCATTAATAATAAACATTCTTAGCCCTGCTCAATATAGAATGATTTCATCAGAATTAGAATAGAAAAAAATCATAAAATAAAAATATAAGTGCATTTATTTTCCTGCCTCAGTGCCCTTAAAAATCCTAGTGGTAACACATTTGTCAGATTGGCTGACAGAAAAAGATAATGACAAATGTTGGAGGGGATGTGGGAAAACTGGGGCACTGATACATTATTGGTGGAACTGTGAATGGATCCAAACCATTCTGGAGAGCAATTTGGAACTATCCTCAAAACATTATCAAACTGTGCATACCCTCTGACCCAGCAGTGTTTCTATTGGGCCTATATCCCAAAGAGATCTTAAAGGAGAGAAAGGGACCCACATGTGCAAGAATGTTTGTGGCAGCCCTTTTTGTAGTGGCAAGAAACTGAAAACTGAATAGATGCCCATCAATTGGAGAATGGCTGAACAAATTATGGTATATGAATGTTATGGAATATTATTGTTCTATAAGAAACAACCAGCAGTATGATTTCAGAGAGGCCTGGAGAGACTTGCATGGACTGATGCTGAGTGAAATAAGCAGAACCAGGAGATCATTGTACACAGCAACAACAAAACTATATGATGATCAATTCTGATGGACATGGTTCTCTTCAACAATGAAATGTTTCAAACCAGTTTCAATTGTTCAGTGATGAAGAAAGCCATATACACCCGGAGAGAGGGATCTGAATGTGGACCACAACATAACATTTTCATGCTCTCTATTGACGTTTGCTTGCATTATGTTTCTCTTCTCAGATTTTTTTTTCTTATAGATCTGATTTTTCTTGTACAGCAAGATAACTGTATAAATATGTATACACATATTCGATTTGTCAAGTATTTTAACATAATTAACATGTATTAGACTTCCTGCCATCTAGGGGGTGAGGTGGGGAGTAGGAGGGAAAAATTTGTAACAGAAAGTTTTGCAAGGGTCAGTGTTGAAAAATTACCCATGCATATGTTTTGCAAATAAAAAGATTTAATAAAAAAATATAAAAATTCACCCTCCAAAAAAAATTCCTAGTGATAGATAAAATACATAGAAGGAAAATAATAGAACAAAACAATTTGAAGTTGGAAATACCAGAATCCTTTATTTCATCTCCTGGAAGGTTGAGAAAAACCAGGTTTAGAGCAGAGTGAAGATTCTAGATTCCTTCCAGCAGGGATATGGATGAGGATGGGTGAAAATCAGTGCCCAGGAAAAAAGGAAAAGTAGAATAACAACAAGAGCTAGCATTTATATAGTACAAACCATGTGCCATTTGCCTTACAAATATCAACATATTTGATCCTCATCACAAAGCTTGAGAAATAGGTACTATTATCACCTTTTTATAGTTGAGGTAACACAACTAGGTCTCTGAAGCTAGCTTTGAAGTTAGGTCTTCTTCTTTTATTTGCTTTAATTATTTTATTTTATTTTATTAAAGCTTTTTATTTGCAAAACACATGCATGGGTAATTTTTCAATATTGATCCTTGCAAAGCTTTCTGTTACAAAATTTTCCCCTGTAACCTCCACTCCCTCCCCTAGATGGCAGGAAGTCTATTACATGCTAATCATGTTAAAATACTTTACAAATCGAATATGTGTATACATATTTCTACAGTTATGCTGTACAAGAAAAATCAGATCTACAAGAAAAAAAAATCTGAGAAGAGAAACATAATGCAAGCAAACGTCAATAGAGAGCATGAAAATGTTATGTTGTGGTCCACATTCAGATCCCTCTCTCTGGGTGTATATGGCAAGTTAGATCTTCTTGACTGCCTGCCCAGCACTCCCTTTATTGTATGGCCGAGGCGCTCTGTTCTCGTGAGACAAGCAATAGAAATGCCTAGAAGCATACCATCAGGGAACAGCTTAAAAAAAAAAAAAAAAAGAAGGACATTAAATACTCACAAGAATTATATCCCAAATGAGATTTCTAGATTTCTGTGAGCATGTGCGTTCCTTAGGTCCTGTACAAGTTTCTATCACAAAAATGACCTGGCTTCCTTGATGCCTTTTATAGTTCTAGCAACAACAGTGGTGAAAGAAGCAACAAAAGTGGGCTTTCTATCTTTCTGTTTCACACATTTCTAGGACATTGATACTTTCCCCTACCTCTTGGACTTAAATATAAAGATTTGCTTTTGCTACCAGCCCACAGTTTTGTGTATTATCCTTCAAAGGTCTTGACTTCAAAAGTCAAGCACTTCCCTTTTTGAAGCTGTGCCTTCTAGAATTGCAAGCAAGATTCCTGCTCAGGTACAAATTGGAATAGATCATCTTGGAATTCCCTTCCAATATTGACATTCTATGAAAAAGATTAACTTGTTTCCTCTGACTGCCATATTAAAAATTCAGACACTTCTCTCAGAGATCAGAGTAGCTGATCTTTGAGAAGTCCAAAAGAGGTAGAAGGAGCAGGCATGGAATTGAGGGTGGAAAAGAAATCACAGAATTTGAAAATTAAAAGGGACCATCAGTTGGACCATCTATCCAATTCAATTGATACCTCTAAGAAATTCCTGTGATTACATACTCCATGAGTGACCATCGTGTCTATGCTTGAAGAACTCCAAGGAGGGAGAAAGTGCCCCTTTTAAGGCACTTTTGAACAAGCTTTAATTGAAAGGAAATTTGACCCTTTGCTACTTTTCCCTCTTCTTTCTTTTCTGCTTAGACAATTGAGGTTAAGTGACTTGCCCTGGGTCACACAGCTAGGGAATGTTAAGTATCTGAGATTAGATTTGAACTCAGGTCTTCCTGACTTCAGGGCTGGTGTTCTATCCACTGCGCCATCTAGCTGCCCTGCCCTCTTCTTTCAAATAGAAATATCTCACCTGTTTTTCACACAGTAGCGCTGCAAATACTTGAACACAATGTCATGACTGCTCAACCATTTGAACTCCTCCCTCCATTCCCAGGCTACTTTACTCCCTACTTTTTTCAAGCAATCCATATATGACATGGATTCAGAACTCTTCATCATCCTGATTTATTCTGCTCCAGCTATCAATAAATATTTTTAAAAAATTTATTAAGTTCATACTCTGTGCTTGGTCACAGTACCATGAAGGCTGAACTTGAATCCATTCTTTATCTACTAGACTGCTTCGAAAACAATGGAAGACTGAAATTCTCTTACTCTCTTCATTTCTTACCTACACCTTACACAGGGGATGGCATTCATTTTCACCAATGAGGAGAGAACCCATACCATTTGGGACTGGAGTTACAAATGCATCTCAAAATTTTTTTTTGTTTGTTTGCTGTACTATATCTGACTCATTGAGTGTACAGTCCACTAAAACCTTTAGAGCCTTTTCAGATGAACTTGCTTATTAATTATGCCTCTCCCATCTTATATTTATGTTGCTGATTTTTTTGGACCCTTCCTCCTTCAGTGTCATGTTAACTTAATGGTATTTTAATTGCTTTTATTCTATTATAACTACTCATTGTGATATTTAACCTGTGATATTCAAAGCTCTTCTCATTAAATTTACAAGATACTCAACACATACATATACATGCACACATTTCTATAAGCTTTCATTAGGTGTTTGCCATCTTTGACCAGGAATTATTCAATACTATTTTTCAAATTTTGGCCAGAAGCTCAGATCACATTCTCAGATACTACCTTCTTAGCCAGATGTTCACTTCTCAAATTCATTTTTCTCTTCTGCATCCTTTGTCTTCAGTGAACAACACTGAGGGAAACACAATCTGGACCCTCATGGCCTTCAGCTTCTTGTTCAAGATTTCATAATCTTTGACAATATTTTTTACATTCCTTTTGGCAGCATCATTTGTGTCTATACAGAAATGGGTAGTTGTCATATATTTTCACAAGTCTTGAGAAGTTCTCTGTTGTATATCTCATATAATTATTTTAAGAAGAAAACTTATTTTAAGAAGATTGTTGTTTTTCAGTAGACATATAGTAGCCTCAGTACCCAAGATAGAAAATCACTATTACTACTCTTTGCTGCATGATCCCTACCTGATGCCTTCTGTTGTTTTACTATAAAAATAAAAAATGGTTATTTTAAATTATTTTTTGGTCTCAGTAGTCCTTTATACTCTTAATATTTTTTATTTCATAGATCCTTTAAAAGGACATTGGGATTCGCTTTGGGTTCCTGAATAACATTTTGAGAACTGCTGTACTATATCTTTCTTTAGAGGACAAGAAGCTGCTTCTTTCTTAGAGAATACAGCTCCCTCTTCAGGAAGATCTCCGATTTATTTATGGGTTGTAAATTTAGTTTGTCCTTGTCTTTTTCCTTTTCCTTTCCTCTCTGAAAGTAACACACTTTCAATCTCTAGTCTCTCTCTCTCTCTCTAGGAGTCACATCTGTCCTTAGATCTTTTTTTGTCTCTTTGATTTTTCACTTCTAATTCCTTTAGAAGACATCATTGTTCCTAACAACTTATTTTGAAGAGAGAGGCACCTAAAGTGCCTCTATCTTCTTCTCCAAGGAGATCAATGTACTTTTGGAAACATAGATAACCTGGTTGTGACAAATACGAATATCACATATTGATATAAATCACTGCACACTTTCCTTTGCTCTCTGTACTAAAAATTTTGATTTTGAAAAAAAAAGCAGTGTAAATCCTCTCAAGAAATTAAATAATTTCTTTTTTCAAAATCAAAAATGGGATGGACAATGTCATCTGTATCCAGAGAAAGGACTATAGAGACTGAGTGCAGATCAAAGTATATTATTTTCACTCTTTTTTTATTCTGTTTTTTTCCCATGATTTTTCCCCTTTGTTCTGATTTTTCTTTCTCAATGTGACAAATATGAAAATATATTTTAAAATGATTGTACATCATAACCTAAAATTATTTTTAAATTAAAAAAACCTTTGTTTTAATTTTTAATATAGTAAATATTGACAAATATAACCTAGATAAATAAAAACTTTCTGGCATCACCAAAATTTTTCAAAGTGTAAAGAAATTCTGAGACCAAAAAGGTTGAGCGCCATTGAACCACCCTATTGATCAATCCAGCATTCCTGTGACTCTTGAAACCAAAATTTCCTTTCATGGCCACCATTACCATTTATGGTGATTAAGGCTTCCATTTTGGAATGTGAGCTCCTTGAGGGTAGAAACTATTTGGCTTTTTGTATTTGTGACCTCATTGTTTAGTACAGTCCCTAGAATGCAGTAAGTACTTAATAAATGTTTTTCATTCATTTATTGGGGGATTGATCCTGCAGAAGAAATTCTGAAGAGTCAGGTGAAAGATTAGGAGGAAGCTGTATAATGGAAATAAGGTGCTCAATAGTATCAAAAGATGCAAAAAATCACTTGAGTTGAAGACTGTGAAAATGACATCAAAGTTAACAAAAGATCACTGGTAACTTTTGAGAGAAAGAATTGTAATGGAGAGAGCAAATAGGAATGAAGATAGTAACATGATATATACTCCTCCTGGGAATTTAGATAACAGAATTCTCTCATCCAAGAATTTCTGCTTACAGTTCTCTAGGGAAATTTAAATTAAGATTTGTTATTTACTAATATTCTTTTGTTTCTGGGATAGACTTCCATATTTAGGGTGTGGGGGGGTAGGCTTCTGGTCTATTTAGTCTTGTGTTTTGCAATTTATGTTTTGCTCTCCTCTATGACAGCTTGTCAGTTGGGAGTTGCCCTTTTTAAGGAAAATGTAATAAATCCCATTATGAGTTTTTTGTTTTGTTTTGTTTTGTTTTGTTTTGTTTTGTTTTTACCTTGAGAGTCTCTGATTTTAATTTGGGTAAGGGTCATTGTCCCACGCACTCCCATTCTTCTTCATATGCCTTAGTGGTTCAGAGTCTGCACTGGAGAGCCAAGTCCAGAACTGGATCCTGAAGAATCATTTTTAAATGATGTTGGCTTGTAAGGATCACAGAGGGTGACATATTTGTAGCCATTGTTACCAAGGATCAATAGTCAGCTATAAAGAAGTCATTCAGTCAGAAAACATCTATTTAGTGCCTACTGTGTGCCAGGTACTGTGCTAAATGCTAGGAATACAAAGAAAGGCAAGAAGCAGTCCATGCTCTCAAGGAACTTATAGTCTATCAGGAAAGACAACATGCAAACAATTATGTACGAACTAGATATATACAGGATAAAAACATTTAATAAATGCCTACTGTGTATTAGGCATCATGTTAAGAGCTGTAGATGTAAAAAAGACAAAAAACTGTCCTTGGTCTCAAGGAGCTCACAGTCCAACGGGGCAAACAACTGTATATAATCAAGATACACACAGGCACACACATGTGTGTCACACACATCCCTATATGGATATACATGTATGTTTCCATGTGTATAGATGGCTACACATGTGTTTACATATACACACATTCATACATGAAAAATTGGGAGTAATCATAAGAGGGATGCAGTAGCATTATTTAGGGAAGGATGTGGTATCAGGATATCCAAATATTTTCATTTTCTATGAGATGTTCCAGCTAATGATGCAGATAGCAATTCATTCACACATTCCCATTCTGCAACTCTTATCCATATCCTCCCTATTTATCATACAGGGATGCACCCAAAATTTCACAATTATCTTGCCATATTTTTTCATTGGTTCAGTTCTCCTTTCTTCAGCAAATATTTATTAAGCTTTTGCAATTCAGGGATAGTAGAGAATCCAAAGATTTATAAAAGGCATTCTTTATCCTCTAGATGCTAGTTATAGAGAAGGAGAAATAAGAACACCAATAATTACAGTATGAAGCACTATGTGATAAGGATACTATGAGTGGTGAAAAGTAATCAAAAGGGTCAGAGAGAGAAGAGGTCATTTATGGCTGGGAGTGATCTGTCAGTGAATCAATAAACATTTATTAAGTGACTATTATGTGCCAGTCACGGTGCTTTGTGAGAATACAAAAAGGGGCTCTCAGGGAGCTCAAAATTGTTGTTGTTTTTTGTTTTTGGTTCTTGGTGAAGGTCATGACATCAGGGAGAAGAGACCATGATATGCAAATGAATTGGATTTAAGTGAGAGAGGGCTGTGCACCAACTTCACTTTTGGTGGAGACAAAAAAGTTCATAAAAGAAAGAAAATGTGGATCAAACCTTAAAGACTGGAGGGTATCTCTGAAGTGGGGAAGGATATTTCAGGTGCAAGGAACTACATGAGCAAAGGGACTTACATGAGTGTGGTCAATATAACTTGTGATTTCTGCATTAGTGGAAAATCTGTTCAATGTATTTTTTACCTTGGGTAGAGTGGTCTGTGCAAATCCATCCATGACCTGAAGGTGGCAAGCTAGGTTTGCATGAGATTCTAGCACTGATTTCATCTGAAAGAAAAAGGCAATGTAAGTGCTTCTCTAAGAAATGAATGAAAAAAAAGCATTTATTAAGGGCTTATTATATGCAGAGCACTGTTAAACATTGGGGACACATAAATGGAATACATATATGAGGTTTCAGTGCCAAGGCAAATGGAAAAGGTAGAAGACAGTATATAATTGAGGTCATGACATGTGATAGCCTGAGAAAGCCAAGGATGGAATGACTGGAGAAGTTAGGATAGATATGGAGAATTGGATTAGGAGGAATGAGACACAAGGAAGTTTAGAAGAATAGGAGATTGTTGTTCAGTAGTTTCTCTTACATCTTGGAAGTCAGCAAACCATACATCAATACTTAATTTATTGTTTTGTTGATTGTCTTGTCTTAAGAAAGTGATAAAGAAAATGCTAATAATGCAGATTAAGCTTTAAAGTGCTGTCATACATTTTGGAGAGTTGATTATTCACTAGCATATCATTGGTGAGAGGGGAAAACCTTGTCTGCTTCTTGCCTTAAGTGTGGAAGTACTCGAATAAAGACATATTCAGTGTTGGTGAAAGGTGGCCAGGCAAGAATTTGATTTTGATATTTTATTTTCAATTGTACATAATCACTCTATCAAAAATTTTCACTTTTGACTCACCAGATAATAAGGATATGAAATTAGTATCAAATATTCTGACTAGCATTTAAAATACACACAACACACACACATCTTATAGTTGAAATCTATAAGTCTATTCAATTCCTTTTTTTTAGTGTTTTTTTTTTTCATTTTCCTATCCAAATATTACATTTTATGAAATGAGAAAGACTTGTGAAACAGCCTGAAACACATTCTCTTGGACAGATCCCCAGAAATGTTACCTCAAATTTGAGCCATTTTGTATATTATTACAAGCATAACATATTTTTAATGTGTTTCCTTTTACCAGACAGCCTAACTAATGGGATACATTAATTAAAAATAAAAGATATAAACTCTAATAGCATGGGCAAATAACATAAGACTCCTACCATATACACATAGGGTTAACTTGCCAACAGCTTATCATTCCACCAGTGGGGAAAGGCACACATGCAGAGAAAATGCATGACTAGGGAATAAATGCTTACTGAATGAATGAATACATATAGAGGGTACATATGTAAAGAAAATGTTATTCCTATTGAATTTCATTTTATTAGCTTCAGCCCAATGCTGTAGCTCAGGGGACAGCAAATTATGCCTCCTTGAGGGATAAGTCCAGTCCTTGGTCTGTCTTTCTACTGCCTGGGAGCTAAGAATCTTAAAAAAAAAAAAAATCAAATCCAGAGTCCACACAAAACGGAGTAGGTTGGATTTGACCCTTGGGGCATAGTTTGCTAACTCCTGTTTTAGCCTTTCAAAATCTTTTGGGGTCCTGTCATCCAATGTGTTAACTATCTCTCTCAAATCAATATCACCTGGAAATGTGATGAGCCGGCCATTGCTACCTTTATTGAAATAATAGAAAAGATTGTTAAATAAAACAGGGCCCGGCAGAAATCTCCTATTTATTCCACTGGATACTTTTTTGACACAGTGATGTTGAACCATGAATTGAACTATCTTTGAGCTCAGACATATGACCAGGCTATAAATCCATTTAATTGTATTATCATTGTGTCCATATTTCTCTATATTATCCATTAGAATTGTATGAGATACTTTATTCTAAGTTTTGCTGAAATTTAAGTAAGTTATATCCACCACTGTATCTTCATCTACGAGTTTAGTAGTTCTGTTTAAAAATGGACTGAGGGGGACAGCTAGGTGGTGCAGTGGATAGAACACCAGCCCTGGAGTTAGGAGAATCTGAGTTCAAATTTGGTCTCAGAAGCTTAACACTTCCTAGCTGTGTGACCCTGGGCAAGTCACTTAACTCCAATTGCCTCAGCAAAAATAAATAAGTAAATAAAAATGGAATGAGTTAGACTGGAGTGATCCATTCTTGATAAAATTATTTGGGTTCTTTGTAATCAACACTCCTCTTTCTAGCCATTTACTAACCATCTCTTAATGGTGCAGCTTCTCTGAGTGGGGCACTATGCTAAGCACTAGGTATATACATAGATGAAAAATAACATAGTCCTTGCTCTCAAGGAAGGGGGAAACCAGGTTGTAGAATGTAATATGTAGCAAAGTGACCCTGATCACCAGAGGCTAGGTGTGTTATATTTCACCACTCCTCTGGAGTTTTCAAATATGCTTAAAAGGACCGAGGGGTGATTAGACTCTCTGCTGATGGCTCCAGCTCCTATGCTATTGCTCAATTGTAGGGGATATCCTTTTGCATGTCAGTTCCATTTAGCCACTAACAATTAGATCAGCTTTTACACAGAATTATTACTTCAATAGGTATAATCACAAATATACGAATTTACTCCCCAACCCATGAGAAGCATAATTCCCCCATCACCACCTCAGTCTTTGGGGACAGGAAGGGGATTAAGTTGATAGCTTAGTTCAGTTCCTATAGGGTAGGAGTTCTTAACTTCCACATGCGATCCTTTCTGCCAGAGAAATTTTTATGTGACCCCAGGTATATAAAATAGATACACAAACATTTATTGATACTAATTTATTAGAAATTTATTTTAAAATAATTCTTTTGCGTACATTTATTAAAGATGAAAGTAAGTTTGCATCCTAATGAGGTAAATGTGCTTGTTTATTTTTACATAAATAATTAAATCTTGGCAGAATATTTGATACCTTTTACTATTGCCAAATTTCTCTGACCCCCACATTCAACTGTTATGTGACCCCATATGGGATAACCCACAGTTTAAGAAGCTCTGCTATAAATATAGTCTCAGTTCCAAGTCTAAAAAACCCACCTCCAGCTAGAATCTGAAGCACTGTCACTTCTTGGAGCTTTCCTGCTGGATTGGCTGACTGCAATCCTGGTTCCATGGTCATCATAGCTTGAAATCCTATTCTCTTGGAGCCCCTGAAATTGAACAACACAGAATGGAAACCTATTTTTTGGAAAGAGAAGAGCAGGGGAAGAAAAGTCTTTTCCCTTTCATTGGCTCAGTTAATGGCACCCATACTGTTGCTGAACTGGGATCTTCATCTGGATGCATCAGACAAGAGTAGCCCAAAAGAGAACAGTAGAAAGATCTGTGAAAAGAGAGTGATGGGAAAAGAGCTCTCCTTTAGTTTCAGCAATTTTAAAGTCATAGGCAGCCAATCAAAGGAGGTTACCCTCACCAACAGGGTAGGGAATGCAGAGGTCTCCACATTAGGCAATCTGAACATGCTGGGAAGGCCCCTCAACTCTCTTCCATATTAGGCAAACTGGATTTACAAGGGAGAATATTATAGCAGCAAGGGAGAGATGTGCAAAGAGAGAAATTTTAGGAAAGAGAAATTTCCATTGGAAAAAGGATCAAGGATCTGGCCAGTCAGAACCAGTTAAATAATATCAGCTGATATATATGCCTGTATTTATTTTTTAGAGGTCTGTCTTGTAGTTTAAAGTCAAGTCAGGGAAATGACATTTTATTAAGCACCTACTATGTGTCAGGAAAGATAGCTCAGTGGATAGAGAACCAGCCCTGGAGTTAAGAGAATCTGAGTCCAAATCTGGCCTCAGACACTTACTAGTTGTGTGATCCTGGGCAAGTCACTTAATCTCTGGTTGCCTTAATCCACTGGAGAAGGAAATGATGAGCTATCCCATTATCTTTACCAAGAAAAGCCCATGTATGAAATTAGACATGATTAAACGACAACAAATGTGCCAGACACTGTAATAATGTCACCAAAATGTTTCATTTAGTAACTAAATTTTTTTTTTTTTTTTGCAACTAGACTTGTGATTTCGTTGGCAAGGAATTCTAGATAAGAAAACTCCCCCTTTCATTGCAAGTCAATACTGGTACTCTCATTTACAATGGTAAAAGATTAGTTCAGTAGATAGGAAACTGGCCAGGCAAATCAAGAAATTCGGGTCTCACCTGTGATTCCTAATTCCCATCTGACACTAGCCAAGTTCTTTGATCTCTCAATGACCCAGGCATCAAAACTTAGCAATTTTAGTAAATCGTTACTTTTTTTAAAAAAATATACTAATGGCTTTTTATTTTTCAAGATTCATGCACAAATAATTTTCAACATTCATCTTTACAAAACCTTGTGTTCCAAATTTTTCTTTCTCCCCTAGAGACCAAATAATCCAATATAGATTAAACATGTACAATTCTTCTAAACATATTTCCACATTTATCATGTTATGCAAGAAAATCAGATCAAAAGGAAGGAAGATGAGAAAGAAAAAATAAGCAAGCAAACAACAACAACAACAAACTAGGTGAAAATTTTAGTAAATCATTTCAACAAATATTTTGTGCAAGATCTGTGATTCTTTTATTTCATATGTCTGGAAAATATTTAAGATATTTGGGCTAGTCATTGATGTTATAGAAAAACAAAAATACTGTCTTACTGCTTATGAGAAGGCAGAGGGAGGCTGATTTATCTTTTCCACATGCCTTGTAAAAGGTTAAAAAAATAGCTTAAAGGTAAGGCCAAGATGTCATATCAAATTATCTCTAAGCTATCCCTGGAGATCAGTGTGGGGAATGGAAGGACAATGAAAATGGAAGGCCCCTGAGGGAAGGAACCATGTGTTTTCATAAATATAATGCAACATGAAGATCACACCCTTCTCAAATGATAAGCAATGATAATAATTGAAATAGCAGGTGCAGGTACATATGGGATCCTTTCCACCCAAAGGAGTTTGCCATTTTTCTTTTTCAGTTGGGTCCTGAGCCACATATTGGCCTTTTATCTCATCAATAGAGGAATTAGATGAATGTGGTTTCTTTCCCTAAAGAAGAGAGGGAAAAGGGCTGAACAGCTGGAAAGGGCATTTTAAAATCTCTCAGAAGATTAAAATCTCTCAGAAGAATAAATTAAAGCCTTTCAAATAAACTCCAGAATGCCATCCCTCCTCAGTCTGTCATAATTAAAGCTAAGTTGAGACACTGTCTCTGAAGCACAAGAAGAGGGAAGAGAGGCATTTGCAAAATCACCTTGAGAGACTTATCTACATGTCCTAAATGGTCAGTCTCAGCTATGGAATCGACAAAAAAGGATCATACAATATTGGAGTTAAAAGAGACCTAATGATGTAATATAGCTTTTAGGGGAGACAGCAATAATTTTAAGGTCCTCTGACCTTAGGGTGCTTTTGTTAACACTATTAGTGCAAGTAGATTACAATCTACATATCCCTTTATCGAGCTTTAATTAGAGCTCTTTTACTATGCTTTTACTATGATCTCTCAAACAAATTTTCAAATTACTTTACACACATATAGAAATAACTTATCTGTTGGTCACATCTAAAAAACATAAAGTTATCAAATATGAAGCAATTATACCCAATAAAGCAATTAACATTCATATAGCATGTTTTATACCAAGTACTTTTGCAATCATGTGGTCTTCACAAGAACAATTATTATTTCTCTTTACAAATCAGAAAACTGGGTAGAGATAAAATAATTTGCCATAAATTGCATAGATAATACATATCCACAATTAAAACAGAGAATGGTGGTCTCACCAAATGCAGAGGCTAACTGATGTTCTTATCTCACACTGCCATGCTGGGTGTTGCCAGGGGTACCCAAACCTTTCTCACAGTTCCTGGACAGAATCTGCTGAAAGCTGGAGTGACTTGTGCCAGCATCTCCCTTTGATGATAGTTTCAGGTGCCAGGCTCAGGGAATGCTGACCATTGGACCTTACCCTCACTCCCCCAAAACTGGGTTGGGGAGGTGTTTGGGTGAGGTTGTGTGGGGTACCCATGGTTTTGTTTCCTCTATTTTGCAAGTGAGGCAGAGTTTGAGTTTCCCTATATTTCTGAGATGAGAAGAGTTAGCAAACAGAGGGACTTGGGCTACATTGATATTATTAGCAATCCTCACAACTGAGATACATTCAAGACTCTGGGGAGTGGAATGGAGAGGATCCCTTAATACTCTTCGGGGTATTTTGCTAAAGGAGCAGAAGAGGACTCTGGACAAGATGAGAGTCAAAGAAGGGTTGGCAAAAAGTTGCTATTTACCTAGTTTGTTTTTTTCTTTTTCTTTTCTTTCAGAATGGGCTAAATTCCTGGAATTATCCCCAAAATTTCAGAGATTTTCTTGCCATCTTAAAATGACAAATTGCCAAACTTCTTAATCATTGCTCTCAAAACTTTGAGACTCAGCTAAGATGAGTCTCAAATTTTTTAATTTTAATTTTAAATAGCTAACTTTTTTGTGTAGCCCCCAGCTTAGCCAGAGCTGAAGTCCACAGAAAAAAAAAGTTAGGCTTTTTAAGAAAATTTCCCAGCATTTTAATTACAGCATAGAGGTTTTTTCTTGCTGGTTGCATTTTAAATCTTTCCTGATAAGAGTCTAACTCATAGAACAAACATGACACAGTCATTTTGCAAAGAGATGCAGATAGACAAAAATGACATGAAAGAGTATTGTCCCATATGTAGCCAAAAGCTACAAAATTTTGCTAAAAGCCATCCTATAGCACTTTCTTTGCTCTGGTGTTCCAGAGAGGGTAAAAGGGTGGCAAAGTTTCCCTAGGAACTTTGCTGAAAATTGTAAGAATTTCTAAGTCTGGGTGCCCCCAGTCAAGGAAAACTTGTTGAGCGTGGAGCTCATGACTACCCAGACAAGCCTTCTTCCAATGACTTGGGGTGTCCCAGCTATAGGATTGTGGGAGAAAAATGGTGGGGGGCTTACCTTGACAAGGAGGGAATCAAACCAGGGGGCCAGACTCTCTCCATTTGGGCTACCAAATGTTGAGGTTGGGAAGGGACCCCAAAAAGTTAGGGTCACAGACCCATATTGGAAGGTATCTCAAAAGAATTTGCAGGCTTGAATCCATTTCCAAGTCAAAGGGCAAAGTTTATTGTAATTGTAATGTCAATTGAATTGGTCTAAATTCCAAGAGAATTTAGCAAAGAAACAGAAGAAAAGAGACAACTTTATCGGTTCTTGTCATTGAAATGCTAATTTTATGGCCAAGGAATGGTCTCAAGAATTTGGTTATCACTGACCAACAGACAGTAATGTTTGTAGGACTATTTTAAAGCCAGAAGACTTGAAATCCTTGACAGACAGATTGTTAAAATAATAGCGCCCTAAGATAAGAGGACCTTAGGATCACAGATCCCAAAGCTAGAAGATTTAGAATCACTGACATATTGTTAGAACAGAAGGTCAGGGGACTTTAAAATTATTGCTGTCTCCTCTAGAAGCTATTACATCACTAGGAAATCACCTCATTGACTAATTCAAACCCCTAGGACATTTTAAATATAGGATAGCTAAGGCTCAGGGAAATTAAGCAATATTTTTTACTCATTTTTGTTCCCATGGGAATTGTAGAGAAGACTTATTAAGGTAAGGGATTGAACTAGAATAGGCATTGTTAACCTGGGATTAAGAATCTATAGGAGGTCAGAGATTAGAAAGAAAGGGAAAAGGAGCCACATGCACAAAAAATGTTTATAACAGATCTCTTTGTGGTAGCAAAGAACTGGAAATTGAGGGGATGACAATCAATTGTGGAATGGCTGAACAAGTTGTGGAGTTTGAATGTAAAGGAATATTGTTGTGATATAAGAAAAGGTGAGCTGGCAAATTTTAGATAAACGTGGAAAAACTTACAGGAACTGATTCTGACTGAAGTGAACAGAACCAGGATAACACTGTGCACAGTAACAGCAACATTGTGCAATGATTAACTATGATAGACAGCTCTTCTCAGCAATACAATGATCTAAGATAATTCCAAAAGACTAGTGATAGAAAATGCTATCCACATCCAGAGAAAGAACTATGGAGTCTGACTGTAGATAGAAACACACAATCTTCATTTTTCCCCCTTTCTCATAGTTTTTCCCTTTTGCTCTTTTGTAATATGACTAATGTGGAAATATGTTCAATATGATTGTATATGTATAAACCTATATCAGATTGCTTGCTGTCTTGGAAAGGGGGAGGATGAAAAAAGAAATCAAAATCTTATAAAAGTAAATGTTGAAACTTAAAAAAAAGAGAAAGAAATATGTAAAAAGGAATCAATTCTGTGTGTGTGGGAATGATCCATAAGCTTAGAGTTGAAAAAAATATTAGATTTTTATTTTCATTAACCTCTAACTGAAATAATTTCTTTCAATTATTAAAAAGTATGGTTTTTCATATATTCCCATAATGGATGAGAGGAAAAAAGGTCAAGATCCCTTGGGACAGAGGAATTTTAATGTCCATTCAGATACAAAATTCCACATTACTTTTTAAATTTAAATTTTTTTACAATTTGAATAGATTTTTATTTTTTCAAATACATGCAAAAATAGTTTTCAATGTTCGTTTTTACAAAATTTTGTGCTCCAAATTTTTCTCCCTCCTTCTTCCCTAGACATTAAGCAATCCAACCTAAGTTAAACATATTCAATTCTTCTAAATATATTTCCATATTTGTCATATTCCATTTACAAAAGAAAAATCAGATTAAAAGGGAAAAAATGAGAAAGAAAAAACAAGCAAACAAACAACAACAAAAAAGGTGAAAATACTATGCTTTGATCCACATTCAGGGTTCATAGTTCTCTCTGGATACATATGGCTCTTTCCATCCCAAGTCCATTGGAAATTCCTTGAATCAACACATTGTTGAAAAGAACCAAGTCCATCACAACTGATCATCATACAATTTTGTTGTTGCTGTGTACAATGTTCTCTTGGTTCTGCTCACTTCACATAGCATTAGTTCATGTAAGCCTTTCCAGGCTTTTCTGAAATCAGCCTGCTCATCATTTCTTATAGAACAATACTATTCTATTACATTCATATACCATAACTTATTCAGCCATTCCCCATTTTAGTTTCCAAAAAAGGGCTGCTATAAACATTTTTCCACATGTGGGTACTTTTCCCTTTTTTATGATCCCTTTGGGATATAGACCCAGTAGAGACACCGCTGGATCAAAGGGTATGCACAGTTTGATAGCCCTTTGGGCATAGTTCCAAATTGCTCTCCAAAATAGATAATTTCTCAACTTCACCACATCCCTTCCAACATTTATCATTATCTTTTCCTGTCATCCTAGCCAATTTGAGAGTTATGAAGTGGTACATCAAAGTTGTCTTAATGTGAATTTTTCTAATCAATAATGATTTAGAGCATTTCTTCATGTGACTAGAAATGGTTTTAGTTTTTTCATCTGAAAATTGTTTGTTCATAGTCTTTGACTATTTATCATTTGGAGGATGGCTTGTATTCTTATAAATTTGAGTCAGTTCTCTATATATTTAAAAAATGAAGCATTTATAAGAAATACTGACATAAAAAATTTTCCCCCCAGTTTTCTGCTTCCCTTCTAATATTGGCTGTACTGGTTTTATTTGTACAACCCCTTTTAAGTTTAATGTAATCAAAACTATCCATTTTAGCTCATTTTACATTTCATACTATTCTCTAGCTCTTCTTTGGCCATAAATTCCTCCTCTTTCCACAGATCCAAGGGGTAAACTGTCACCTATTCTCCTAATTTGCTTATCACCCCTTTATCTCTAAATCATGAACCCATGAAATTCCATATTTCTGCCTATTCTTGAAACAGTCATTGGGATCACAGCTGGAAAGGGGCTTTCTTTAGCCTAATTTTCTTTCTTTCTTTCTTTTTTAAATTAAAGCTTTTTGTTTTCAAAACATATGCATAGATAATTTTCAACATTCACTCTTGCAAAACCTTGTGTTTCACATTTTCTTCTCCTTCCCTTCTACCCATCCCCTCCCCTAGATGGCAAGCAATCCAATATAGTTTAGCTTAATTTTCTTATTTTACAGATGAAGAAACTGATTCTCAGAAAGGTTAAATCACTCAGGTCACAGGGGTAGTTGTTAGCAGAATCAGGATTTAAACCCAAGTCTCTTTCCACTGCCAGCATTCTTTTATACTTTACTGATAACACACAAAGTATATACAGAGGCAATGAGGTGACTTTGTGTATAGAGTGCTGGACTTGAAGTCAGAAAGACCTAAGTTCAAATCTGGCCTCAGATACTTATGACAAATTACTTAATCTCTGTTGGTTTGTAAACCGAGGACTGGAATAGCATGTATCCAGCAGAGTTGTCAGGGAAGCTGATGGTACAGTAGATGGAGCAGCAAACCTGGAATTAGAGAGATTCATCTTCCTAAGTTCAAATCTGGCCACAGACACTGACTCTGTGTGACTCTAAGCAAGTCACTTCACCCTATTTGCCCCAGATTTTTCATCTGTAAAATGAGCTGGAGGAGGAAATAGCAAACCACCCCAGAATCTTTGCCAAGAAAACCCTAAGAGGGGTCACAAAGATTCAGACATGACTGAAATGACTAAGAACAAAACTGGGTTGTTATGAAGATCAAATGAGATAGTATTTGTCAAGTGCATTGCAAATTCTGAAGCATTATATAAATACTAGCTATTATTATCACACACAAAAGTATAGCTCTCATTTCTTTTTCTGGATAATTTGATTCTACCCAGCTTAATCCCTGTACTTGATCTGCTTTTACTCCTTTTAAAATGAACTGGAAGTTCCATTAGATCGACCAAGGGGGCCGATATGCAAATAGCAGCTTTTTCTATTGGAAATGGAAGGTATAACTGTTAATAAAGGGTCAGTAAGGTTCAGGCTGGACTCAGCTGTTTGTAATGCAAGAACACACCCACCCAGCTATTTTCTTCTATATCCATACTGCCACATCCATTGTAGGTTCTCTGCACCCTGGTTACCATTACTCCCTACAATTATTACCATTTCCCCTGGGTAACTCAGTACTCTAAATAGGTCTGTCCAAGCATCCAATAACAAAAGAGAAGCACATGGCAAGCCCACATTAACGTCATGATAATGACTTTGCTTCTTTCTATAATGATGAAAGGGAAAAAAAAAACTGATCCTGCATAATTGCAGACTTGTTATTCATGGCTCTTAAACTGTATTTCTTCATGAATTTTAATGTGCAGACCACTTTTTCTCTACTAATCCTCCCAATTCTTTGGGAGTTTTGGCAGAGTGTTGTTCCCTTTTCCTTCTTTTTCCTTTTTAGCATTCTAACTGTCATAGCTGATATACATCAAATTGCATCTCATGATGCCCTTTTTCTGGGCTGGTCCAACAACCAGGCTAGATTGACATTAAATTACCTGGAAGACTTTGTCACCAGAGACCATAGGTTTCTGTACATTTTAAATAGAAATAATGGCACTGAGGAGTCTTCTATTCTTGACCAAATCTATGGTACAACATAGGTATAACCAAATCTATGAAAGCAACAAAGTCCTGCATCTATAGTCTTGTAAACTTAAACTGCTTTAAATCATTTCAAGAAATACCTTGAAATGCATTTAAAATCACACTATATAATTTTTTTACACAATTTTGTTGTTGTCTTTGGTTTTTAACATCAGCTTCATTTTCAAATATATCCTTCCCTATTTCATACCCAGGGAACCATTCCTTGTAACAGGATAAAAAAGGAAGACAATAAAAAAAAAACACTTTGGCAAAACCAAATAATGAATCTCATTATATATGTAATGTTCTGAGTCAATAGTTTCCCATCCCCTCAAAGAAGGAAGAGAAGTACATTTTCTCATTTCTTCCTTAACAAGCTTAGCATTATCATTACACAGCTTTTAATTTAGTTTTTGTTGTTCTGCCTTATTTACCTTGTTATAGTCATCGTAGTGTATTGCTTTCTGGTTCTGCTCACTTCATTCTGCATTGGTTCATATAAACTTTCTTATGCTTCTCTGAATTTTTCCATATTCAATCATTTCTTGAAATTTCAATTTCTTGAAATTGAAGTAACATTCCATTATATTGCTGTGCCACAGTTTACTTAGTCATTCTCCAAATAATGAGCAGGCTGAGTTGAATGTTATTCCAAAGTGGAAAGAGATCAGGACTTAAAAGTCAGGAAATATGAAAATAAGTCTCAGTTCTGATACTGGATAGCTATTTTACTTTGGGCAAGTCATTTAACCCCTTTAACCTTCTTTTTGTGCACTCACAGACTGTCCCTTATGTTTGAAATTCATTCCCTTCTCACATATTTCTGTCTCTTAGAATCATTAGTTTCCTTCAAAGCCCATCTCAAATATATGTATTTCCTAGGTGGTGGTGAGAAAGCACTTGGAGGGACTGAAATTTTTCTTCCATTTTCCAAAAAAGACCAATGCAAAAGCAAAAAGAGAAAGAATTTGTTCAATATAAGGAAAAGCTTCTAATCCATAATTAAAATGGACTATCTTTTCAGGATGTAGTGGAGGATCAGTGGGGGGAGTTTTGAAATTTTTCTTCTATTGTGGAAGTGTTCTATAAAAGACTAATGCACAGGAAGCACAGATTTTGTTCAATATAAGGAGAACATTCCTATCCCCAAATGAAATAGGCTGCCTCAGGAAGTAGTGGATTCTTTATCACTGGCGTCCTTTGAGCCAAAACCTTGCTAGACTGTTGTAGAGGAAATTTCTGAATCAGTTTCCTTATACCCTGGATTATATACTACATATACTATAATATAATTATATAGTATAAATGTTATGTTAAAAATTACATTTATGCATAAATATTATTTGTTTACATTATAAAATATAAATTTAAAACAAAAACATTTATATACAAATATATAATTATAAGATAATATATCATAGTTCAAATTTTTGTCATCTATGAAGGTGAGAACATGAAACATTATTTTGGATATTTATGGGAAATATTTTAATCCTATGACCTTGATCATTTTATTAAATTTTTTTTTCTAAAAGTGTGGCAAAATGGGTGGAGAGCTGGCCTTGGAGTCAGAAAGACCTGTATTCATGTCCCATATCAGACTCATTGATAAATCACTTAACTTTTTAGAAACCTAGACAATTCTTTAAGATTATCATGTAGCTGTTAGATTGGCTAAGATGACAGGAAAAGATAATGATGAATGTTGGAGGGGATGTGGGAAAACTGGGACACTGATACATTGTTGGTGGAACTGTGAACGGATCCAACTATTCTGGAGAGCAATTTGGAACTATGCTCAAAAAGTTATCAAACTGTGCATATCCTTTTATCCAGCAGTGTTTCTATTGGTCCTATATCCCAAAGAGATCTTAAAGGAGGGAAAGGGACCCACATGTGCAAGAATGTTTGTGGCAGCCCTTTTTGTAGTGGCTAGAAACTGGAAACTGAATGGATGCCCATCAATTGGAGAATGGCTGAATAAATTATGGTATATGAATGTCATGGAATATTATTGTTCTATAAGAAACGACCAGCAGGATGATTTTAGAGAGGCCTGGAGAGGCTTGCATGAACTGATGCTGAGTGAAATGAGAACCAGGAGATCATTATACACGGCAACAAGAAGACTATATGATGATCAATTCTGATGGACATGACTCTTTTCAACAATGAGATGTTTCAAACCAGTTCCAAATGTTCACTGAAGAAAGCCATATACACCCAGGGAAAGGCCTGTGGGATCTGAGTGTGGACCACAACATAGCATTTTCACGCTTTTTATTGATGTTTGCTTGCCTTATGTTTTCCTTCTCAGGTTTTTCTTTTCTTATAGATTTGATTTTTCTTGTACAGCAAGATAACTGTATAAATATGTATACACATATTTGATTTGTCAAGTATTTTAACATAATTTACATGTATTAGACTTCCTGCCATCTAGGAGAGAGGGTGGGGGGAAAGAGGGAAAATTTGTAACAGAAAGCTTTGCAAGGGTCAATGATGAAAAATTACCTATGCATATGTTTTGCAAATAAAAAGCTTTAATAAAAAAATAAATAAACTTTAAAAAAGAGAGAGAATATCAGGTAGCAAAGAAGCTGCTGTATCAGCATTAGTGGAGGAAATGTCCTCACCTGGGTGAGGTGATTTTCAGTGAAATTATAATCCCAGTCTTTATCCCTACTTTTTTTTTATTTTTTAATTATTTTTTTAAATTTTATTTTATTTGCAT
>JAJPUD010001325.1:354786-388310 GCA_023553655.1 Myrmecobius fasciatus
TGTCTGTTCATATCCTTTGACCATTTATTGATTGGAGAATGGCTTGAATTTTTATAAATATGAGACAATTCTCTATATATTTTTGAGATGAGACCTTTATCAGAACCCTTGAATGTAAAGATGATTTCCCAATTTATTACTTCCCTCCTAATCTCGTCTGCATTGATTTTGTTTGTACAAAAACTTTTTAACTTAATATAGTCAAAGTTATCTATCTGGTTTTCAATTAAGAGTTCCAGTTCTTCTTTGGACATAAATTTATTCCATCTCCAAAGGTCTGAGAGGTGAACTATATTACATTCCTCTAATTTACTTATAGTATCACTCTTTATATCCAGATCATGACCCCATTTAGATCTTATCTTGGTATGTGGTGTTAGATGTGGGTCAAGCCCTAATTTCTTCCACACTAGTTTCCAGTTTTCCCAGCAGTTTTTGTCCCTACTTTTTTTTAATAATGAAAAAGTATCAGAAATCTTAGGGAGGCAGGAAACCCAGAATGGAATCATATATACTTAATAACAAAGTCACTTAATCTATCTCAGCATGCATTTCTTCATATGAGGTAGTGAGACTAGAGAACATCTTTCTAAATCTATAATCCTACAATTTTCCTTTATCACTGAATTCTACTACAACCAGCCATCATAAAATGGAGGGGATATTAGAGTTAGAGGCATAAATATATGAGTTCAAAACCTTTCTCTCTTCCTGGATGTGAGGACTTAAGCAAATCACTTTACATCTCTGAACCTTGGGAAATTCTCCAAGACAGAAATTCTTAGCCTTTTTTTCCTTTCTTTTTTTTTTTTTTTTTTTTTTTTTCATCATGGACCTCTTTGACAGATTAGCAAAGCCTATGGACTCCATTTCAGTGTGCTGTTCTTAACTGTGAAACAGAATACATACAAAGAAAACCAATTAAATCGAAATAAAAATGTAATTGTTTCCTCTCCAAGTTAATAGATCCTCTGAAATCTATCCACAGGATTTCCTTAGGGGTCCATGGATCTTAGATGAAGGACTTGCTTCAATTTTATGAGTTATATATAGAGAACAATCATATGTGCTTAGAGTTACCAAACCAACAAGATCACAGGCATTTGACATATCAACGAATCAGTACGCTGAATTTATCCTGGATATTTGCTTCAGAATAAAAAAAAAGACGATAATAAGAAGAACCTTGAGTACAGAGAAATCCATTATACTAGCTATATTCACACTGTTTATGATACAATGAGTTATTTAACTCTTAAAGAGCCTTGCTTTGGCAGTATCCTTGAGATTCATGCTATGTATTCCAATAGTTAGTTCTAGGAACTAAAACTCCAAGACAGACTCCTATCATATTGAAAATTCACATTTATACAAAACACATACATTATGCATATAATTCAAAATTTCAATATATGTATGTATGTTTATAGTACATTTGAGTTCCAAGACAGAACTCATTCCTATTATATGTGTGGGATTCCGGTTGCTAAAAACCATAACAAGGACTTCAGGGGTGGAATGTGGGGTCACTTTTGAGGTGAAAGCCTTTATAACAAGGGGATCAATGCCAGTACAAGGACATAGTGTCCAGCAAATAACCTTGTGTGTGTCTGGGAACTTACTCAAACCAACCAGCTCATGGCCTTGAGTGTCTGAACAATTAAGCAAAATATCCTGCACTGGCCTTGCACCCAGGTTCTGGAACCAGGCCAGTACTGAGCAGTAAATCAAAACATTCTCCAAGCCACACAAATATATGCATGATGTTCTATAGTTCCTCTTCCCTCTGTCTGATTTCTATAATTACCATGGCTCTTTTTTGGGGTCTTTACAGGGATCCACTGACTTGTCTGGTTGCTATCTCAGACTGCATGGCAGGGATTGGAGATCCTATACATTATCTGACAGCTTCCCCCAGACAATCACTATGTAGGTAACCCAGATGATTATTAAACTACTCATAGAATTATACTGGTGCTCTCAGCCTCTTTCTTTGGTATCAGTTTGCCTCTTTGGTGGAGGGGAGGGGGTGCCCTATTGCTTGGGAGAGGGAAGCTCAGAGTTCCCCAACTTATGTATATATAATTACACTCCAGGCAGTACTACTAACTCTAGATTTTTTTCTTCTTCTATCACTTAGAAGTTTCTTGCGCCTCTTCCTCTGTTTGGCTGGTTCCTCTGAGATCCTCCATTTTAAGCAAAATATCCAAGCCAATTATATCTCCATTCCTCTCCAGGTTGTATTCCTGACTCTTCTTGACCATATTCTTGAATAAGTCATTTCTCTTCTACCCCTTTTAAATCTTCCTTTTATGGGCTGCCTTCCTTCATTAAAAAATAAACTCCTTGAGGGCAAGTATAGCCTTTCTTTCTGTTTGTATTTCCAGCACTTAACACATTTTTTGACATATGGTATGTGTTTATTAAATGATTTATTGATGTGATAGATGATAAACAATACATATGTATTTTATCTTCTCTCTCTTTCTCCCCCTCCTATTTTCCTCCCATACATGTAATATGAATAAGATTCAGGACAAACTTGCATCATTCTCAAAATCCATATTTTATGTGTGCATGTGTGTGTATAGACATAGCTGTAATTATGTACACCCATATATGATATACTTAAAATGCTCATACTCCATGATATGTGTATGTATAAATATAAACACATATATATGTATGTTACCTACTCAAAATTCATACTGTAAGTACATAAAGAGAAGTCTGAATATGCTGTTTACGTTGGAACTCAAAAAAGATTTATTATATATACATATATATATATATATATGCACACATTTATCTATTTAAATCTATCTCTATGTAAATCTGATACTAGAGCATCCTGATAACATTACTTTCCTCATTTGTGAAATGAAAGTATTAAATTAGATAAAATCTAAGGCCATCCAGTTCTAACATTCTATGATTTGTTATATTTGCATTGTAGGCTCTTAAGATCACCATGTGCCTTGTAGAGCTTTGGATTCTCTCTATAAGCTGCTGTACCATCATTCACTAACCCTATAACCCATGGCATTTTATCATTTTATTCTTCTAGTATTCTGGTTGACTATAGGATGGTCCTTGAACACATAAAATAATCCTAGAGAGGTTTCTAGTAACATTCCACCTAGTAGGAGTGTTGCTCCTGGGACATTTTGCCCTTTCTCCCATTTTTATAAAGGAGACTATGTGGGAATAAAAAAAAAAGAAAGAAAGAAAATGTTCCTTACTTAAGTGGCCCAGTATGAAAGGAAAAAATAACCTTTCTCACTTTTGCTTTGATTCGTATAGTTTGCAAATTTGTGCACATTTGAATTTCATTCTGTACAGTTATTAGACAAGTAAAGGTATTTTTTTTTTATCTTTTTGAGTTTTTAACAGTATGTAGTTGATTTCTTGAAAAGACTTTTCTGTAAGCATGTAAGAAAAGATCATGTTCTATTCCATTTTTATTGTAAATAATCTTTCAGAATTAACTTGACAAATAGCATTTCGTCATGGATTTTGACCATTTCCTCTGCTTTTTAATGTCTTAAAGATATCAGTGGTCTTTCTAAGAGGCTCTTTTTTTGTCTAAGGGGTTCCACATGATTCCAATAGCATAACTATCTAGATCGAAGGAGTACCCCATGTGCTAGAAAGAGTCCAAGTTCAAAGGGTATTATTGGGGAGGGTAATTTCCATTGATTGTGCCTGAGATCTGACAGCTGTGAACCATATGCAAACCAAAGGAAGATCTTTTATGATTATTTGATTATTGGCCATGACCCATAAAATAGGTAAAATTTGAACATTTTTTTTAAAAAACCTTCCTTTCAAATACACAGGTAGAAAATCCAATTAGTTCCCTGTCCTTTATTTTTCTCTTTAGTTCAGGAGTTCTTAACCTTTTTAGTATTAATGGAAAGTAGAGATTACATAAAGCATAACAGAATCTCAAAAAGCCTTCCAATCATTTGAACAATGACCAATATCAGATCACTTTACTTTGGGGAGTGTTCACATGAGACCAACACCAGTACCCTGTGCATCAATATAGCTGTATCAAAACCATAAATAACGTGTTAAAAATAAAAAGGGAGCTGTTTACCTATCTTCTATGTCTTAGGAACCAAGGTGTAGCCAATTTGGGGGAACATTTTTTTCCTCTTTTATAGTTATCCCTTCTACATCACAACTTTCCCCATCATGGTTTCAAAATATATAATGGGCCAGCATAAGAAATTAAATGGGAAATTTGGGGGAGCTTTGCAGAATCCTCAGATGACATACAAAGACCAGTAGATGACCAAAAAAAAATTAACCTAAATTTTACAATAAGGTACATCCCATAAAAGAAAAAGAAAAATTCAGACTTCTTTGGTACCAAGGGATGGCCAAAAATTTTTACCAAGATTTTCCAGATCATGAAGGGTAAGGTTGGGTGGGAAACCTAACAGTTCCCCTAAAGGTGTTTTTTTTTCCCTTT
Organism: Myrmecobius fasciatus; assembly: GCA_023553655.1. Taxonomy (NCBI): domain Eukaryota; kingdom Metazoa; phylum Chordata; class Mammalia; order Dasyuromorphia; family Myrmecobiidae; genus Myrmecobius; species Myrmecobius fasciatus. The sequence goes on from JAJPUD010001325.1 coordinate 359,267, forward strand.
CTTAATATCACTAGAGCCTAGTACATAGTAACAATTTAGCAAGTGCTTGTTGACTGAGTCATTTGCATTGAGATTTGGACTACTTACCTTTCTCTGTACTCACATCATTACCTTGTCCTAAACTTGTAATGTAGTCTCTCGTTGTGGTGTCCTTTTACAACTGATGTGAGTTGGGACAAATCATTTAATTTCTCTGAACCCCAGTTTCTTTTTTTCTTTAAAATTTTGAAATAGTATTTTATTTTTCCAAATACATGTAAAATTTTCAATATTCGCCCTTGCAAAACTTTGTTTTCCGAATTTTCTCCCTCCTCCATGCTCCAAGACAGCAAACAATCTGATACAGTGAATCTCAGTTTCTTTACTGTAGAATGGGGAGGGTTGAACTTGATTACCTCTAAGATTCCTTTGAGTTCTAGATCTGGGACTCTGTGATATTCCCCCCCACCACACACACACTTAATAGTATTTTATTTTTCCCAATTACATGTAAAGATAGTTTTCAACATTCATTTTTATGAGATTTTGAATTCCAATTTTTTTCTCCCACCCTCCCTCCCTTTTTTCCCCTCTCCCCAAGAGAGTAAGCAATCTGATGTAGATTATACATGATATAGGTTTTAAATATATTTCTATATTGGTCATGTTGTGAAAGAAAATTTAAAATAAAAGGGAAAAATCACAAGAAAAGAAAAACAAAAACAAAAGTGAAAATAGTATGCTTCAAATCTCACTTAGTCTCTACAGTTCTATGAATGCAGATAGCATTTTCATGTGATTCTGTAATATTAATGATAATAGCATTTATACATGATATAGGTATTAAATATTTCTATATTAGCCATGTGTGAAAGAAAAATTAAAACAAAGGGGAAAAATCATGAGAAAGAAAAAACAAAAACAAAAGTGAAAATAGTATGCTTCAAACCTCATTTAGTCTCTACAGTTCTTTCTATGAATGCAGATATATTTTCATGTGATTCTGTAATATTAATAATAATAATTAGCATTTATAGGTATGCCATCACATTTCATCTTCACAACAATCCTGGGAAATAGGTGTGATTATTATCCCCATTTTATAGGTGAAGCATAATTTCAACTCTGACCTTCAGCTCCCATTCTGCTCTCACATTTTATCCATGATCACACAGCTAATTAATGGCTAAACTTGACCCAAAATCTAAGTCTTCTGGTTCCCATTTCAGTGTTCTTTCCACTGGGCTACACTGCCCCCTTTCTTTGCTTAGAAGACAGTCATGTATTTGTATTGAAACAGTTCTTTGCTAAAAGGCTGCCAATTCCAAAGGAGAAGCCTCTTTTTATTTATTATGTTCATTCCTTAGCTTAATTGAAATTATGGTTATATTTACAATAAATCAAACTGAGGGCATTATTCATTAGAGTTAATGTTTTACCACAATAGAGTTTATATATACAACCCAGGAATTAAAATTCAAAAGAAAAAACCCTCCAAGCCATCCAATTAATGCATTATTAAGAGCACAGAAGTTAAGTGGAATTGTAGGTGTTCATTTTGCATTCTTAGAACAGTATAAAGGCAGCCTACTTGTATATAGGCACCATAGTAAATTTTTTTTATTACATCAGCATAAAATTTAATGGGCAAACCTACAATCATGTATTCGAGATTAGTAAAGAGTAGGTGGTTAGATGTCAAATCCTGCCCAAATATTTCTGGAACTTGGTTCAAATGTTCCTCCCCTAGTCTTCAATTAAAGAAGTATGCTTTGCCTAAAAGAAGTGCCTTTCCTGTTGCTAAATAAATATGGGGAAGAAAGCAAGAAATTTTGACAGTACAGTCAACTCTCCATTATCCTCACTAATGGATAATCCAAAGTGGCAGTTAAGCCAAAATTTATTCATATTTGACATTGTATTGCCCTTTTTTTCTGCTTATGGTTGAATGTATTTGTCTCTGAGATTGTGGGAATTTATACTTAAAGAATCAGCAACACTCCTTGGGACTAGGATTCCTAGTTTCCCATTTTGTAATTATAAAGGAGATGAATTGAGAAAGTCCTAGATGAAATGGGAATTTTTTCTTAAATGATCTAATAACAGTGGAACAATTTTATAACATAAGTTCCATTGTTAGTTGATGATAAAATTGAAGAGCTCTTTAATCAATATGATTGTTTTATAGGGCACTGGTTGGTCACTGAGTGAAGGAACTTCTCATGACTGAGAGATCATAACCATTGTGGTTCATATACAAAGCAAGTTGGCCATATTTCTGGGCACTTGAGAAGTTCAGTTTTCAAGGATTCTTTCTTTTATTTCTTGCTAAGTGCAGCATCTTGTGGCAGAATCACATGGCTTGCATGAAGACTGAGTGGGGAATTTATGATCATGGCCTTCAAGAGCCCTGCCTTCAGTGAATAGAGATTCAAAGACAGAAAACTTTGTATCTAGAGAGACAGAGACAAGCCTTCAAAGAAGCAGAATTGGAAAGCTTTCTTACGGTCCTAGCATAAGGGTTCTCATTATCTCTGAAAGGGCTTAGCAGCGACTTTTCCAACGGCCATAAACCAAAAGCTGGTGGTGGTAGAGACCAGAGTAATCAAGAAAGCAGAGTTAGAAGCAGTTGAAATTATAATCAAGTATTGAACTCATATGCCTTCATAAGACCTTATCTGGAATATTGTGTTCCATTCTAGGCACCACAATTTAAGATCTAATCTTGAATCTAACCCTGTCTACTGGTTCCTTCCCTGGTATCTATAGACACACCCAAACATCTCCCATCCTTGAAGATGTTTTTATTTACAACATTATTGTCCTTCTATAAATTATTGTCCTTGTTCTGCTCATTTTACTCTGCCCTAGTTTATACAAGTCTTCCTAGATTTGACTGAATTTTTTTTCATTTTATATTATAGCACAATTATTTCCCATTACATTCATATACCATATTTTCATCAATCATGCCCTAATTGATAGCTACCCTCTTTGCTTTTAATCCTTTGCTACAAGCATAAATATTTTTTGCACTTAGGGGTCCTTTCTGACCCATATTGCATTAGGAGTTTCAGTATTGCAATTAGGAGTTTCCTTTTATTTCTTTACATCTCCATCCTCAGTTTTTGGATCCAGATTTTATATCACTGCCAAGCTCCATGCTTCTTGTACTGTTAGATGAAATTACTAGAAAAAGATCTTGTCCTTGCTTGCACTCTGGATGTCACTATATTATAAGGGGTGCCTGGATTCTCTGCTAGAACTGGAATAAGACTTATTTTCTGCCTTATTTCTTGGCTCTTCCTTTCATCTTCTGATGATCCAACACATATCCTAGCCATGGCTCTATCTCCTTCTCCTTGCACAGTCACTTATCTATGGGTAGGCAGCCTGGTTTTAGGCTTTATCTCCTGGAAAGCATAATGAACATATGTACTGAATTTGGTCCTATCTACTTTTATTTCCTACCACGACTTGATTTTGTCTTCTGATACCATTTCTAATGGATTCCAACCTGACATGCACTGGCTTTGGGTCTTAACTGAATCATGCTATCCTCAAACTCTCTTGGTATGCCTCTGACCAGACTGTTTACAGGTTTCCTTTTGTCCTCTAATGCTCTCCAAGATTTTTCTGATATTTCTATTTGATTTTATTTAATCTTTGTTTCATCTAGTGTCCTTTTTCCATATTTACTGACAAATATTTCGGAGGGATTGGGTTTGACTGGAACTTTTTATGTTACTATTCTTTGTAAGAAGTTCCTATACTAGGCTTTTTGGGGAAATGCTCTAATGCAAATCCTTCTAGTGTGCTATATCACTACATACTATATCACAATTAATCTAATTGTGTTCTTTGGCTAATTATTGAAAGTTGAATATATTGATTGGAGCTGATAGTTTAAGGAGTGTAGGGATCCTTAGGGAAATCCAACATGCTAATGCAAGTTGAGAGGAGGAACAGTTTGCAGAGGGTCACATTATGTGTTTTTTGCTAGCGTACTTGCTCAAGGTATTACTTTGAGCAAAAAAAAAAAAAATCCCTTCCAAATGTACTGTTTTTAGCTTATACTTTCCCTAAAGAAAATGGAGATAATCAAACATTCTGGTTTAAAAGTCTTTTCCTAGTTTAACCTAAGCAATCCAATGATTGCTTGCTGTCTTGGGGAGGAGAGGAAGAGAGAGAGAGAGGAAGAAAAATTTGGAACACAAGGTTTTGCAAAGGTAAATGTTGAAAACTATCTTTGCATGTATTTGGGGGAAAATACTATTTAAAAGATAAAAGTCTTTTTTCTAGTAGGTGAGAGTAGGGAAGGGATTTTCTAAGATTTTTTAGATTTCTAAATCTTCTACCTTCTTGCTGGATTATAGGACAGATAATTGAGTCAACATATAATAATGTGATCAATAGTTAACAAAAACAATAGTAGACATTTATATTGGGTTTTAGGGCTTAAAAAATGCTTTTCATATGTTACCTCATTTCAACTTCCCAATGATCTTATGAATTGAAGTGGGGATTTTACAAATGAAGGAACTAAGGAAGAAAGAGTCTAAGTGACTTATTCATGATCACAAAACTAGTAAGTACATAACAATCAACAGTTGAAGAAAAAGAAAACACACGGTGTAATGGAAGACCCTTGGATGTTTTCCCCAATGATCAAGAATTAAAAACCTTTGGATTTAGGGTCACAAAGTATCCTGGCTCATCCTCTTCCTTAGCATGTGACCTTGGACTAGCCACTTAACTCTTTGGGGCATCAATTTCTTTACCTATAAAACAAAAGTCTGGCTTAGATGGTTATAAAGTAATTTCCAACTCTAAATGCTTAGGACAAATCCCTTTCTCCTTTGCCCTACCCCTCATATTTCTAAATTATTTGATTAGATCAAAACTTTGCTCAAGGGATTATAGCATCATAGGTTGAGAGCTGGTAGAAATAGCTCATCTAACTCTTAACATTTTTACAGATGAGGAAACTGAGGCCCAAAGAAATGATAGAGAGAAGCCTTCAGTTTATAGAAAGAGTAGCAGAGCCAAGATTTAACCTGGTTCTTATATTTCCAAATTAAGCATCCTTTCTATGATCCTTAGAGAGAAATAGCAGCCTGCTTCTCTTTCTTTCTTTCCTTTTTTTTTTTTAAACTCCCTAGTCTTCTATTTACCATAATGTTACTTTCATGAGAGTCTCAAAAGTACAGTTTAACAAAGGCTTCCATCTGGACAACAGCATTGAGAAGAAGGATCAGATATTTCAGTGATATTTTATACTTTTCTACCTAAAAAAAAAATCTAATACCATTTGGAGAATTGAAAATGTGAAAAACAGAGCAATCCCCAATGGGCATTATAACCTTGTCACATAGTAAAGAAGAAATGGATTTCTGTGCGGAAAACAAAATTGTTCCTACATGTACCTTTGAGCTAGTCTAGAAACAAGATGGATTTTTTTTTAAGTACAAAATTCTCCTTAAGCTATAGTACCTTGGGGCCAAATTTACTTAAAGCGAAGGGAAAAGCTAAGTCTGGATTTGTAATGGTGAGATTCTGAGGCCTTCATTGTAACTCATTTGTTCTGAGCTCACTGCATTGTATTTTAAGTTTCAACTATAATGGAAAGGCATCAGTTCTGATTACTTGAGCAAAAGCACAGTCTAAAATCCTGAAACTTATGAACTATAGGGTACTTTTTAAAGAAATGAAGTTTTCCCCTTCTGTCACATTAGTAATATTTATTGACAGTTATTTCCAAGTTGATAGGGAAAAAAAAGTCCACCTAGTCCTTATTTAAGAGTATACCACACACTTGACTACCCTAGGCTTTCCTTGGCCTGCCTCAAAATGATTTATTTAAAGTTAAATAGCATGATGAGGGTGGGGATGTGGATAGCCTCAAATCTGGATTGGACTTAAAATCAATTTGTACCAAGATCCATTGACAGAACCATTTGTAGGCAAATGGTCAATGGTTTAAAGCTCCCCAGAAGTATACCCTCGTAAATAGATTACCCAGGTAATCTGGTTTCCTGTCTTCCTTAGCAAACCACTTCTTTAAAAGTCAGTTCAGGAGTTAACATTAGTTGGACCTAGATGGAACTATCATAGATTTCTCAAGAGTGGTCTCCAAAGTAATGGATATTTTAAAGTACGTCCTTGCCAGACTTCTATTTTAAGCAGGTAAAAGAGCTTTTCTTAGAACATTTGAAGGTCAAAATGGGAGAAATAGAGCTTGTATTTACACTTATCTATGTTAGTGGATATATGATCTGATTAATGGGGCCACTCCTCAAGGATGTAAACTGAAACCCATTCATCCTGAAACCTTTCATCCTTCCCAACTTTTATTAATGTCCTTCCGCTATTCCTCCACAGAGGACCTACAAAAGTACTGGGTCTTCCTTCTAGTTCCCTTGATATTTCATGGAAGCCAATAGAACACATGGATGGCCCATTATCCAGCTGGCTTTTTTTTTTTTTTTTTGCTGGTGGCACACTCTTTCCTGATGGTCATCTCATCATATCCTCATAATGCCCCAATGAAGTTGAAATGGCAAATATTGTTCCCATTTTAGAAATGAAGAAACCCAAAGGCTCAGAAATGAGAAACAACTTGCCCACAGTTTAATAACTTATTATTATATTGATTGGTTGTTTAGTGTCCTTCATTCATGTTCTTCATGACCTTCTTGGTCAAAATAACATCACTATGTTGGGGTAAAGGCACAGTGTGTCCAGTGGTGCCTAATCAAAACAATATGAGCTTGGAAGGCTCTACCACAGTTTAGGCAGAAGTAGTCCATATGAACACTTGGGGTGGAGATGTTTAAATTTACACATCTCATAGTTCTTTTTTTTTTTTTTCTTTTTGATGAGGCAGTTGGGGTTAAGTGACTTGCCCAGGGTCACACAGCTAGGGAATGTTAAGTGTCTGAGACAAGATTTGAACTCAGGTCCTCCTGACTTCAGGGCTGGTGCTCTACCCACTGCACCACCTACCTGCCCCTCATAGTTCTTTTAAGCTCCTGCAGTTCTGCTTTGTTTATAGAACACAGATCCTTCTTTGATGCAGACAGGCCATGCTGGACAATCCTTGGCCACTCTCTTTGGTCACAACTTTGGCCACCAAGTCAATTCCAAAGTTCTTCAGAGAGACCTTGAAAGTGTCCTTATATCCTTCTCCTGACTTCCATGTGAGTACTTGTCTTGTGAGAGTTTTCTGTAAAATAGTCTTTTAGGCAAAATTATGTTTGGCATTCAAACAATATGGCCAGCCCCTCAGAGTCACACTCTCTGCAGGAAAGTTTGAATGTTGGCACTTTAACTCAAGAAAGGCCCTCAATGTCTCTGGTACCTTTTCTTGCCGGGCCATTTTCAGAATCTTCCTAAGATAATCAAAATAGAAGCAATTCAGTTTCCTGGCATGGCACTGGTAGACTGTACAGGTTTCATAGGCTTACAACAATGAGATCAGCACAACTCTACAGACTTTCAGTTTGGTAAGTAGCCTAATACCTCTTCTCTCCTACACTTTTCTTTAGAGCCTCCTAAACACTGAGCTAATTGACAATGCATATGTCCCTGGAAAATATACTAAGTGGTAAGTGACCTTACCTACAACACTAAATGCTCTAACTGATGGTTCTACATATGGATGCTATGGTGTTGGCTGATGGAGAACCTGTGTTTTCTTGGGGTTAATTGTAGGTATAAATTAGCACAAGAGCTAGAGAATCAATTCATACTTTGCTGAATCTCAGTCACAGAGACTGCATGGAGAAGCATCTGCAAACAAAAAATCACACATCAACTCTCGACTTTGGTCTTGACATGTAGGCTTTTCAAGTTAAATAATTTATTGTCAATGTGGTAGCTGACCTTGATCTCGTTTTTGTCCTTGCTGAAGGGGTCTGACAATGTTGCTGAAAGCATCATGCTAAAAAGCACGGGAGCAAGCATACAGCCTTGCTTCACTCCCTTGGAGACCGGGAAAGAATGAGAGCATTGTCTGTTACACAGAATCCATGCAAGCATGTCACCATGAAATGGACATATAACACTGATAATCAAATTTTGCCATAGTTTTCCATAAGTCCTCATGATTGACAATATAAAAAGACTTTGGTCGGATCAATAAACATTGTGACAAAACGTCTCTTCTGCTCCTGGCATTTTTGTTGGAGTTGTTGAGCAGGAAACGCTGTATCAGCCATTCCTGAGCCCTTTCTGAAGCCACATCTTCCAGATGAAGGATCAGACTGTTAAGGAGGACTCTGGCAAGAATATTGCTGGCTAACAGAGAGACCACCTCCTCACCCCTGCCACCATGATTGTTACAGGACAGCCTATATCCTTTCCCTTTATAGAGATGGACAGTGAAGACATCCTGGAACTCCTGATAGCTTTGTCTTGCCATGGAACCTGGCAGCTTTTGTATGGGTAGTGGACCCCTTGCCTTGTAAATCTCAGCTGGGTACTTTGCCACCTGAGAGGAGCCAAATGGCATTCAAAACCTTTTTTCAGGGGGAAGTTTAGCTAGAGCGGGATTGACTTGAACCTAAGATATACAGTCAATGACTTCAGCTTTGACTGGTGATGGATGGTCTGCTGAGAACATTATGGAAATGTTCAGTCACCTCTCCAGAATTTTGTCCTTATCACTAATCAGCACCATCAGTGCTGAGTAATCAAAAATAGCTTTCAGGGCATCTTAAAACACTTTGAAATATCACTATCATAATAAAAGTGAATTTTATCTGTCCTCTTACTGATTCAAGAATCCTGCATCTCTCAAAGCTTTGCTTGTATTCTACTTTTTTTATATTTATTATTTTTTTATTAATACTTTTTATTTGCAAAACATATGTATGGGTAATTCCTAAACATTAACCCTTACAAAGCTTTCTGTTACAAATTTTCCCCCCTACTCCCCACCCCTCCCCTAGATAGCAGGATATCCACTACATGATAATTATGTTAGAATACTTAAGAAATCGAATATATGTATAGTTATTGCCACACACCATTTTTTTGTGCAGGAGAAATCGTATCTACAAGGAAGAATAATCTGATAAAGGAAATACAACGCAAGCAAATCTCAATAGAGAACATGAAAATGTTATGGTGTGGTCCACATTTCACATCCCTCTCTCTGGGTGTATATGGCTTTCTTCACCGAACAATTGGAACTGGTTTGAAGCATTTCATTGTTGAAGAGAGTCATGTCCCTTAGAACTGATCCACATATAGTATTGTTGTTGCCGTGAATAATGATCTCTTGGTTCTGCTCACTTCACTGAGCATTAGTTCATGCAAGTCTCTCCAGGCCTCTCTGAAATCGTCTTGCTGGTCGTTTCTTACAGAACAATAATATTCCATAACATTCATATACCATAATTTATTCAGCCATTCTCCAATTGAAGGGCATCTATTCAATTTCCAGTTTCTAGCCACTACAAAAAGAGCTGCCACAAACATTCTTGCACATGTGGGGCCCCTTCCCTCCTTTATGATTTCTTTGGGATATAAGCCCAATAGAAACACTGCTGGGTCAAATGGTATGCACAGTTTGATAACTTTTTGAGCATAGCTCCAAATTTCTCTCCAGAATGGCTGGATCCATTCACAGCTCCACCAACAATGCATCAGTGTCCCAGTCTTCCCACATCCCCTCCAACATTTATCTTTATCTTTTCCTGTCATTTTACCATCTGACAGGTGTGTAGTGGTACCTCAGAGTTGTCTTAATTTGCATTTCTCTGATCAATAGTGATTTGGAGCACCTTTTCATATGATTATAAATAGTTTTAATTTCCTCATCTGAAAATTCTGTTCTTATCCTTTGACCATTTATCAATTGGAGAATGGCTTGAATTCTTATAAATATGAGACAATTCTCTATATATCTTAGAGATGAGACCTTTATCAGAACCCTTAAATGTAAAGATGATTTCCCAATTTGATGCTTCCCTCCTAATCTTGTCTGCATTAGTTTTGTTTTGTACTCTACTTTTGATAGAATCAAACACTGCCTTCTTAGAGATGGATGATCTATCCTTCTGGCAAATCCTGTGGAGTTTTCATTTTTCTTTTAGCAGATTCTGAATTTCCTCATCATTTTTGTCAAGCCAATCTTGACATTTGTAAGTATTCTGGCCCAAATGAGTAAATGCAGTTCTGTGCTCCAAATATCTGAAAACTGCCCGCTCCTTTTGTGCTCCACTGCTGCCAGCCATATATTGGCTTAGCATTCCTTCCAAGTTAACTATGAGCTGTCCATGAGAACTGCTCTAATCTGTTGACATTAAGTCTTCTGTTAGTTGTCTTGCCTTGACACCATCACTTTTGTTGAACGTAGCTTGGAGAGGATAAGTCTATAATCAAACTAACACTTTGCATCATACATTGTCTTCATCATTCTCACTTCCTGTATATCTCTTCTCCTTACAATGGCATAGTCTATTAACTGTCAATGTTTGCTGCCAGGATGCATCCACAAAGTCTTGTTTCATTTAGGTGAACAGAAAATAGTGTTGATGATGAAGTTTGAGCACTGTTGCTATTTCCGACTCCATTCCTCCCAAGGACTCCCTGGCATATTTGATGGTTTTTGTCTTCTTTTGGCACGTTGAAAATGAGAGTCAAACTGACAGGTTTGAGACCCCTCAGGTACTCTCAACCTGTTTAGCCCATCTGTCAAAACAGTTTGTCAGGGTGTGTCTGTTGTGCATGCTATAACTTCTGGAGCCATTGTTGAGAACTGGGTGAATCAGATGGATGCCAAAAGTGGAAAGTAGAAAAAGTCTTAGCAATCCTCACACCATAAGTACTGGTTTTTCCTGCATATACCCTCCCCCCCCCCCACTGTTGCATACACAAGTAATAAGTGACAGAGTTGGGACTAGATGCCATTTATGCCCTATACTGGGATAGGAACCTTTTTTCTGTCAGGAGCCATTTGGATATTTATAATGTCATTTGCAAGCCACACAAAATTATCAGCTTAAAAAACTCAAGCGGTGGGAGGCAATTGCTACCTGCAATTGTCTTGGCAGGGTCAGACCATACGATTTTCCTGGTCTTATACAGCTCAAGAACCAGATGTTCCCCACCTTTGCCCTATAAAGAAAATCAGTAGAGAAGAACAAAAATATATGTTTAAGAGAGTGAAGGAAGCAAATGCAGGAGTTTGAGCAATTGATGAACCATAGGATCACAGGTTTAAAACGGAAGACTTAAAAATTATCTAGTCCAATCTCTTCATCCTATTGAAGAAAATGAAGAAACTCATGACTTCTGTGTCCTTAAAGTGTCAGTAACCATTTTTTAATAGTTTCTGTAGGAGAGACTTGGGGGAAAAAAAGTTGTATTCTTTTGATCACAGATAATTGGTGGTTTGGGGAGGGGTCTAAACAGCACCTACTCCAGAGCTCTTGGAGAGTGTAACTATCAACAAGAGAATAAGTCTGTTTTCCCAAAAGACCGGACCACAGGTCACTGAGACAAAGTAATCTTTTTATATCTAGTCTTCCTCTACTAGAATGTAAATTCCTTAAAGGCAGGGACTGTCTCTTTTTATGCATATTTGTATTCCCAGAACTTGGCACAATATTAAAAGCTTAATAAACGTCTGTTTGAGACATTTTGAGATCTGATGAAAAAGGAGCTTTGCTCTCCTCTCATTAGAAATTAGGCTTTCCTAGGACTAAACCTGGTCTAGACCACATGTCTGGTTTCAGAGGGGGGTCTTTTCATGAAAAGGAAGTATATGTAGTGGCCCAGGCCCTGGGACTTAGCAGTGGTTCTTGATATAGTTGTAAGTGACCTCATTCAGTTTTTGAAAGGCTGATTCCAAACCATTCTAAGAGGTTAATCCCTTTTGGGAGCCTTGCATATATTTGGGGTTCATCTTACTTTTCTTTCTCTGTATCTGCAGATCCATTTTGGTGTGACCTCTAGACTGTACATGTAAAAAGATCTCTGAAGAAATTTTGGCATACTTTATGTGTTAAAAGGACACCATGAAATATTTTGTCCAGATTTCTTGCCCTATGTATTGAGGGGAATAATGAAAGAATTTTCACTTTGGAAAATTTGGTTTGCCACTTTAGGATGGGAATGGGGAAGGGGATTTTCATTCAGTTCCAAGTCTCTAATGTCTATGGGGAAAGCTCCTTCAATTCTGGAAGCTTATTTGGGACTAGTTTTTCTCTCTTTGGAAAAAGGGAAGATTGGATTTTCCATTTTCCATTTCTTTATTTTTTTGTTCTCTTTATTATTTCTTTCTTTTCTTTTTCTTTTTTTCCCCCTCTATTTGCTTGAGTCCTTTTAAAGTACCTTTTTAAAATATTCTTTGCTAAATTTGCATATCTGGGTCCAGCAATAATTCCTTGAAGAAAAATGTATTTGCCCTATTGAATTCTGGAAGTTTCCCACTCATCGTATTTTTTAAAAATTAATATTATTTTATTTTCTGTTGCATTTTTAGTGGATGATTACTGTTATATTTGCAAAACAATTTTTGGTGCTGATAATCTTGGAGTTGTAATTACTTTACTATATTCAGCAAATTTATAATATTGAACCAAGATTGCTATATTGCACTCTTGCCCTAACTGGAAAAAAGCAATATTATGCTAAATAGTATTTTTTTTAATTTAATTTTTTTTATTTTATTTGCATAACATATATGTGGGTAATTCTTCAACAATAACCCCTACATAGCTTTCCGTTACAAATTTTTCCCCCAACTCCCCACCCCTCCCCTAGATGGCAGGATATCCACTACATGTTAATTATGTTAAAATTAAATAGTATTTTTTTTTTAAGTATAATAAAAGCTTATTTGAAAAAGGATTTCATAGTAGGAAGTGTCTCATTGTTTGGATGCTTTGTAATGTAGAAATCCTAGTAAAGAATTTCCACAGTATAAAACAGATGGCTACCAAGTTGATACTTTGATAAATAAACTTTGGAGAATCTTAAAAGGACTTTAGAAGTCATCAAGTCTAATTGTCTCATTTTACAAAAGGTGAAAATAAACCTGAGGATCAGCAAAGTGAAATAAATTATCCAAAGTCTCAAAGGCAAGTAGTTATAGGGAAAATTTGAACCCCATTTGATAGGGTACTGCTTCTAGGGGAAATATAGCAATAATTTTAAGGTCCCTTGACCTTAGAGTGCTTCTGTTCTAACAATCTGTCAATAATTCTAAAGTCTTCTGGCTTTAGAATCAGTGATCCTGATCCCCTTCCCCCATGCTATTGTTCTAACAATCTGTCCATCAATGATTGTAAAAATCTTCTGGCCTATGGGGCAGCTAGATGGCACAGTGGTTAGAGCACAACCCTGAAGTCAGGAGGACCTGAGTTCAAATCTGGTCTCAGACACTTCCTAGCTGTGTGACCCTGGGCAAGTCACTTAGCCCCAATTGCCTCAACAACAACAACAAAAAAAAAAGCAAAAAAAAAAAATCTTCTGGCCTAGGAATATAATAATATTTATTCCCTTAGACTTTAGGGAAGATATATTAGGGATCCTGAGGCCCTATGACCTTAGTGTACTGTTGTTCTAACAACCTGTCTGTCAATGATTCTAAAGTCTTCTGACCTTAGAATAGTCCTTCAAACATTACTGACTGACAAACAGATGATCTACTGGATAGTGATAACCAAGTTCCTGAGCCAGTAGTGAATAGACCATTCCTCAATTCTACTTCTGAGCCATAAAATTAGCATATTAGTGACTAGAAGAACTGAATAAATTGGTCTTCTTTCTCTTGGTTCTTTGCTAAATCCTTTTGGAATTTAGCCCACTTCAATTGGTGTTACAATTACAATAAACTTTGCCCCTTGACTTGGAGATGGGTTCAAGCCTGCAAAATCCTTTGAGACACGCGAGACACTAGTCTATGGCCTCCAACTTTTGGGGGGGTCTTTCTGAGCCTCAACACAGTCATTGGCCTTCAAATTAAATACTCTTTCCTTTGTAGCATACTCAGAATGTCACAGTTTAAAATCTAATGTCTAGATTTAAAGGGTACATGCAGATCATCTCATTTGATCCTTTTATTCCACTGATGAGGAAACAGAGGCCCAGAGATGTTAATTGATTTGCCTAAAGTCACAGAATTATTAAGTTTTGGAGTTGGGACTAGAACCCATGTCTTCTGATGTCTAGTATTGTGTTTGTTTTTTTTTTTTTTTTGTTTGTTTGTTTGTTTTTTCAATATACAGTTGTTGGGCCTCTTACTCTAAAACCAAATTGGTACTTGTCTACTTTATACTGTGGAGCTGAGTTACTTGAATTTCTAAATTGCAAAGCAACAAAACAGTGAGATAAGGGCCAGCATTCAACTCAGATTTCATAAATCCACATTAACCTTTGCAAACAAAATGCTTCCCTGATAAATAGACTGATTCAGAAGTCGTGCTAAATGACTTACACTGATTTTCTTTAAATTAATTCCTTCAGTCTACTAAGTTATTTTGCCTAACATAGATTGATCTTTTTACAAAATTCCATTTGACAGGCTTTAATTCTCCATCTAATTAAGATTTTATGGATAAAAACAGACTTGAATGAAGACACTGTTCATGTAGAATGCTTTACATTTCCATATTCAGCTTGACATTTCCCTGCCAAAGACAATCCTTATCCCAGTCTGGCATTTTCCTTCTGAACATTACAAATAAGAAAATCGCTGAATAGAGCAAGGCTGCTTGTGGAGAGAAAGAATTATGAAATCTTCAGTTTTATCCTGGGAAGCTTATTAAAAATTAACATGTTTATGAGCTTAGGAACTATTGGAGATGTGTTAATCATCCCATTTCTTAAAAGCAGCAAAATAAAAGAAAAAAGAAGTTGATTTTTCCATTAAAACATGCTGTTGTTCTATTGATTTAAAATAAATGAACAGTCCTCTCCCCCATTGAAATCTATTATTGTCCTGATAATTACAAAAAACAAAACAAAACCCACCAATCAACATAGTTCCTAAAATATACTGTGGCAGAACCTGATCAAAGATGATATCGGAAACACCTAAAAATGTTTATCATCCTTTAAAAATTGTTCTTTTGGGGGCAGCTAGGTGGCGCAGTGGATAGAGCACCAGCCCTGAAGTCAGGAGGACCTGGGTTCAAATCTGGTCTCAGACACTTAACATTCCCTAGCTGTGTGACCCTGGGCAAGTCACTTAACCCCATTTGCCTCAGCAAAAAGCAAAAAAAAAAAAAAAAAAAAAATTGTTCTTTTGACCCATTAACTGAGAAAAAAATTTTGATACACTTCTGAGTAAAACACATTTTTAATATTATTACAGGAAGGGATTGAGATAAAAAGGTTAAGTGATTTGAGGCCCAAGGGGAAGTCATATGAATTAAAGTCTCTCTCTTCTTTCTAATCTTTGACATGGATGGGTTTTCTGTAATGTAAGAAGCAAAATGTCTTACCAAGAACTCCACTGACTCACTGATAAATGCAGGAAAGATTTATTTTACATTCTTGCAAGAATGGGTGACTAGGTGAACCTTTGAAACTCCAAAGACAGCATTTTATTTCCTATCCTGAAGCACAAGTTCCTCCCCTGATTCCTCATTAATTGGATATTACAGAAGTTACCCCACATGAATCTCCACCTCTGGTTACATAGCCAGTCCCTGCTCCCAAAGGAGTTTCCATTCTAGAAGGGGAAGGTAACAGTGTAGGGTTAAAGGCAGAGAAAAAAAGATTCTTTTCAAATCTTAGGCTATCACCCCTGGTTACAAAAGTCAGTCTCTGCCCCCAAGGAGCTTACATTCTTTTGGGAGGAGATAAACTCCATCCTTGATTATTCCTTGATGTCCTTGTGGATTTCAGTTTTCTAATTTCAGTTTCATTTTCTTAACTGTGGAAAACAAATGTCCGTCCATTTCCAACAGTAAGAATTTATAATAGAATTAAATTTTATAATTTCATTGTGCTCTGTAAAAGGTGTGTTCATGAGATGTTTACAACCTAGAACAATTTCAATTTTTATAAAGATTCCATAACAACTGAAAAAAATATATGCATATTTCTTTTAATTTCCTCTCAGTAATCACTTGAGCTCTAGTATATCTAACTTTTCTAAAATTCTATCATGAACTCTAACTTCTATTGTGTTTATCTTTTGATTAGATTTTTCTAATTTGGTATAATAATTTTGGTATAAAAATTTGGCCTTGCAGGAGACCGAAGTTGTTAAAGACCCAATTCTGGAGGAGAAAACTATCAAGGGATCAGGACTGGAGAATATAGTTTTCCATTACCGTGGCAGTTAAAGAAAAAAAAAATCTCTCCAGAGAAGGAAGGACACACGTAGAAGAGTAAGCATAAAAGTTGGATAGAAAGAACAAAATTGAAGATGGTGGCAGCTAAAGATGGAAGACCTTTTCTAGAAGACTAAACCTTATAGTAGCAGGAAACTTTTCCATTTCCTGCTTGTAGTTTGGCATAATAAGAAAACCAGCAGAGTGACTGAATTCTGATTTCTTGGAGAAACTACTGGAAGAATGATGAACTTAACTATATGTTTCTCTTTTTGTTTTATTGTGGAGTACCATGGGCATCAGGGTTCATTATTAAGGATTTCTTTGCTATTGATGTTTTGTTATTTATACTTTACCATGAAATACTAGATATATTCATTTAAACTGTATCCTGAATCAGTATCATCATGATTATTATTGTTATCATTATTTTGCTATAGAGAGAATGAAAAGGAAGAGAAGCATATAAACACTAAATTAGGTTATAATCATCTGGCTTGGAAATCACCTTCCTGATTTGGAAATCAACAGAGTATCTAGTAACTTAGCATTTTATTAATTCTATTTGATTTTACATTTGGTTGTAGCCTTATAAGGAAAGAAAACCAATGGATCTGGAACCATCACTAGAGGAAAAAAAACAACCCCTGATGAGCTAGTTTCATTATTTTTAAGAAGATAACTTGTTGGGTCAGCTGGGTGGTATAGTGGATAGAGCACCAGCCCTGAAGTCAGGAAGATCTGAGTTCAAATCAGGTCTCAGACACTTAACAAGTTCCCTAATGGAATTTGCCATTTACCAGGAGAAAGGAAACAGCCCATGAGGTTAGGGTATGCCTTTAGCTGGCTGGCTAAAACCTGAAAGGGACTTAGCACCCTAAACGAGTTAGTTATAAGGAGAAAAAGTGGGGTCAGAAGAAACGTGGGAGAGCTAGGACAGATACCATGTGACATAGGGGAGGGCCAAAGGGAAAGACACCATGAGTCAGAGTGTGGTGGCAGATTGATCCAAAGGAGGGCAGAGCCAATGCCTGGGACCTACAGTATATTTATAAGGAGTTTTTAATATTAGGGACATGACTGGGATTTCTGACTAGACATAGTGAGGCTGTCCAAGACTCCTACAGAAGGTGGGTCTCAGGGGCTTGACATGACTTGAATTTCTGACTGGAGGACCTCTTCAAAGGGTGGGACCATGGAGTCAAACTGATCTCAGAGCCTGCCTCAGGGATCAATTCCATCAATGTTTCAATTTCTCTCTGCCAACCCACCATTCAGGACCTCATCACTTCATACCAGGAAAACTTGTGTTCTTCTTATTGTTGTTTATCCTTCCTTCTTGAAAACAATCATGGTATTAGAGAGGGGATGCCACGATATCAAAGTGAATTGGATTTAAGTGAGGATGGGCTCTGCAAAATCACCAGCCTCATTTTCTCCTCTAGAGTCATCTGAGTCCAGTGGCCAAATAGAGATCAAGACAACTGGAGATGGCCCTGGATGCCATGGGAGACTTTGACCTTCTTAAGGTAAGGTCTTTAACAGGTCTCAGTTTGACTGAGGCAATGGCTAGGTAAGAAATGAGGCAAAGAACGAAGCCTCTTTTATTTAGTCACACCTCCCCCAAACCCCCCCCCCAAAACAATCAGTCCAGGAGGGGAGGACTCTCAGGGTTTCTGTTCAAAACTGAAACAATTGTCATCGCTGATCATGGCCTAAATAATGACCAACTGGGGCTTGACCAGAGACCTATTATTGGCCAATCAATGAGAGCCAGAGGGATGAAAAAGGAGAAATCACAACAGATGAAAATAAATAAAAGAAAGGGAAAAAAATAAAAGAAACTGTTAGAAACTGTCATAACCAATTATATGCCAAGAAAACTCTTCATTCAAAGGAAATAGAATACACATATTAGCAGGGGGGGAAATAGAGAAATTACCTCAATTTCAAAACAAAAAATAGAAGCCATGTGAACTCCTTCTCCCCTAAACATATATATCTGTATATATAGATAGATAGGCATATCTATCAATATCTTCATATACTTACATATACACATATATAGGTAGAGAAGGATGCATATGTGAATCCTATTAAATATTTAAAGAATAATTCTAAGACTATGTAGACTATTTGAAAAAAAGATGGAAAGAAGGTACTCTACCTTTATTTTTATGAAATAAATGTGGTTTTAAAACCAAAATTAGATAGATAAAAGAGAAAGAAAACTATAAATATTTTTAATAAATATTGATGGAAAAATACTGAGTAGAATATTGTAGAATTAACCTCGGTTTGGAATTTGCATTCAACAGACATAGTCTTTTTTTCTTTTTTTTTTTTTTTTTTTGCTTTTTGCTGAGGCAATTGGGGTTAAGTGACTTGCCCAGGGTCACACAGCTAGGAAGTGTCTGAGACCAGATTTGAACTCAGGTCCTCCTGACTTCAGGGCTGGTGCTCTAACCACCACGCCACCTAGCTGCCCCTACAGACATAGTCTTAAAGAGGGTAGATACAAGTTTATTATTGCTCAGAACCTTGATTTATACAAGATATAATAAACAAAGCAAACTTAAAGCATAAAAGGAATGTATGATTAACAAATAAAGTAATCACCAGGACAACATAAGAAACAAACAGACAATATACAACATACATCCTCACCACTTCAAGGAAGCTCCAATATCTCTCCAACAGCTGGGAGAGCTTGAGTTACAGTGATCCAGAGTGGGTGATAGGCAAGTGGTACCGACTTCCTAACAGGGCTCTCAAAGTACCTTTCCACTAAGGGGTCTTTTTAGGCTTAGAACAAAGAAGGCACTACTCTAAATATTCTCAGTTGATATGTGACCCTTTAGACAGAGCAGCTCCCCTCAGGTACAGGGATGCTTTATTCCAAGAGGTCCATTAATGAGAATATATGTTTATTCTTTAGAAGGATTGTGTTTACTCCAGGAATTGGTTAGATTTATGGAGTTAACATAGGCCGGACATAAAGATTATTCATAAATAAAAGCACCAGGAGAATGGCCAATCTTTCTGATGCTTCCTGAAGTTTATCAAATAACTAGGAGTACATTTCAAAGATCTCAGTAAACAAATTTACATAAAGGCATGCCTGAGACTCACTGGGATTCCTCACTAGGATTCCCTACAAATATTGACAAAGAGGCCCTCACAGTATATTAAAAAAACTATATATTATAATTAGATTGGATATATATCAAGAATGCAGAGATGGTTTATCATTAAAAAATTATAATAGGTCCTATTAATAATTAAAACAATAAAATTACATGACTATATCAATAAATACAGAAAAAGCATATGATGAAATACAACTTTCATTTATGTTAAAATGCTAGAAAGCATAGGAATAAATTAACTTTTTCCTCAAAATGATATATAGTATCTCTCAAAAACCAAGAACTGGTGAAGAAACACTAGAAATCTATCTGATATAATTGGGGATCAAGAAAGAATATCTATTGTTACCATTATAATTTAATGTAGTTTTAGAAATGCTGACTATAGCAATAAGACATAAAAAATTCAGGAAATAGCTATAGACAAAGGGAAAACACAACTAGTGTTATTTCCAAGTGGTATGATAAATAAATTGGCAAATTTCTGAAATTCAATTAAAATTAATTTTATAATTAATAAATTTAATAAAGTATCAGGATTAACAGAAGTAAAAATAATTAGCTTTTCTGTATATTATTAACAAAATCAAGAAGAAGAGATAGAAAAAAAGAAACCCTATTCAAAATAACTACAAGATGTATAAAGTATCTGGGAATTTGTCTACCAATACACTTCTAGGATTTATATGAAAACAATTATAAAATACTTTACATATTTGATTGCTTATGTTTGGGCCTTGACAATATAATCAAAATGGTGATATTGAATTAATTTATAGATTTGGTACTATTCCAAGAAAACTACCAAAAGCTTATTTTATAGATCTAGAAAAAAAAATAACATTTATATGGAGGAACAAAAGCATTTCAAGAGAAATAATGAACAAAAGTAAAATGAAACAGACCTAATAGTACAATATCTCAAATTATACTATAAAGTAGAAAACATGAAGATGATTTGAAATCAGTTAAAAAATAGTGTAAAACAACATTTTGCAAGGGTGAATGTTAAAGACAATCTTTGCATGTATTTTGAAAATAAAAGACTATTATTTTATTTTTTTATTAAAGCTTTTTATTTGCAAAATATATGCATGGGTAATTTTTCAACGATGATCCTTGCAAAGCCTTTTGCTCCAAATTTTTTCTCTCCTTTATCCACCCCTACCCCTAGACGGCAGGTAGTCTAATACAATAATAATTATGTTAAAATATATGATGAGTTGAATATATGTATACATATTTATATAATTATCTTGCTGTACAAGAAAAATTGGATCTGTAAGAAAAAAAAACCTGAGAAGGAAAACAAAATGCAAGCAAACATCCACAGAAAGCATGAAAATGCTATGTTATGGTCCACACTCAGATCCCACAGGCCTCTCCCTGAGTGTATATGACTTTCTTCATCACTGAACAATTGGAACTGGTTTGAGGCATTTCATTGTTGAAGAGAGCCATGTCCGTCAGAATTAATCATCATATAGTCTTTTTGTTGCTGTGTATAATGCTCTCCTGGTTCTGCTCATTTCACTCAGCATCAGTCCATGCAAGTCTTTCCAGGCCTCTCTGAAATCATCCTGCTAATCGTTTCTCACAGAACAATAATATTCCATAACATTCATATACCATAATTTATTCAGCTATTCTCCAACTGATGGGCATCCATTCAGTTTCTAGTTTCTAGCCACTACAGAAAGGGCTGCCACAAACATTTTTTGCACATGTGGGTCCCTTTCCTTATTTTAAGTTCTCTTTCTCGGTTTCTCTGTTTTTGTTTTACCTGGTTTAGATATCAGTATCATGTCTGTATCATAAAAGGAATTTGGTAGGAGTCCTTCATTCCCTATTTTTTTATATAATATTGGAGTTTATTGTTTTTTAAATGTTTGATAGAATTCACATGTAAATCCATCTGGTCCTGGGGATTTTTTCTTTGGGAGTTGATTAATGACTTGTTCTATTTCTTTTTCTAAAATGGGACTATTTAAGTAATTTATTTCCTCTTCTGTTAATCTGGGCAATCTATATTTTTGTAGATATTCCTCCATTTCACTTATCAAATTTATTGGCATAAAGTTGGGCAAAGTAACTCCTGATTATTGCTCTAATTTCTTCTTCATTGGTGGAAAGTTCTCCCTTTTCATTTTTGAGACTAACAATTTGATTTTCCTCTTTCCTTTTTCTAATCAAATTAACTAGAGGTTTATCTATTTTGTTGGTTTTTTCATAAAACCAACTTTTAGTTTTATTTATTAATTCAATAGTTTTTTACTTTCAGTTTTATTAATCTCTCCTTTTATTTTTTAGGATTTCAAGTTTGGTATTTGATTGAGGGTTTTTAATTTGTTCTTTCTCTAGCTTTTTTAGTTGCAAACCCAATTCATTGATTTTCTCTTTCTCTATTTTATGCAAATAAGCATCTAGAGATATAAAATTTCCCCTTATTACCGCTTTGGCTGTATCCCACAAATTTTGGTATGTTGTCTCATTATTGTCAGTCTCTTGGATGAAATTAGTAATTGTGTCTATAATTTTCTGTTTCACCCATTCATTCTTTAGGATGAAATTATTTAGTTTCCAATTGCTTTTTGGTCTATTTTCTCCTGGCCTTATATTGCATGTGATTTTTATTCTGTCATGATCTGAAAAAAATACATTTACTATTTCTGCCTTCCTGCATTTGATTTTGAGGTTTTTGTGTCCTAACACATGATCAATTTTTGTATAATATTTTAAGTTCTCTTTGGGATATAGGTCCAGCAGAAACACTGCTGGGTCAAAGGGTATGCACAGTTTGATAATTTTTTTGAGCATAGTTCCAAATTGTTCTCCAGAATGTTTGGATCCATTCACAGTTCCACCAACAATGTATCAGTGTCCCAGTTTTCCCATATACCCTCCAACATTCATCATTATCTTTTCCTGTTGTCTTAGCCAATCTGACAGGTGTGTAGTGGTATCTCAGAGTTGTCTTAATTTGCATTTCTCTGATCAATAGTTATTTGGAGCACCTTTTCATATGACTAGAAATAGTTTTAATTTCTTCATCTGAAAATTGTCTTCATATCCTTTGAGCATTTATCAATTGGAGAGTGGCTTGGATCCTTATAAATTTGAGTCAATTCTCTATATTTTAGAAATGAGGCCTTTGTCAGAACCCTTAAATGTAAAAATGATTTCTCAATTTATTGCTTCCCTCCTAATCTTGTCTGCAATATTTTGTTTGTACAAAACCTTTTTAATTATATTAATTATATTAATAATCAAAATTATCTATCTGGTATTCAATTAAGAGTTCCAGTTCTTCTTTGCTCATGAATTCCTTCCTTCTCCACAGATCTGAGAGGTAAACTATCCTATGTTCCTTTAATTTTCTTATAATATCATTCTTCATGTCTAAATCATGAACCATTTAGATTTTATCTTGGTATGTGGTATGTGGTATTAGGTGTGAGTCAAGCCCTAATTTTTTCCATACTAGTTTTCAATTTTCCCAGCAATTTTTGTCAAATAGTGAGTTTTTATCCCAAAAGCTGGGGTCTTTGGGTTTGTCAAACACTAGATTGCTGTAGTTATTGCCTATTTTGTCTTGTGATCCTATCCTATTCCACTGATTGACTACTCTATTTCTTTGCCAATACCAAATAGTTTTGATGACCACTGCTTTATAATATAGTATAAAAGACTATTATTAAAATAAATAAATAGGGTAAGAGTAAAGGGATCACCTGGACCTCTCAACTAATTAATTAATCAAAGGAACTAGGTATGAACAAGATCTAGATTTCTCCATTGAATCAGTCAATCAAGGGTATTAGCTTAGATATGAGAAGTCATGAAAATCATAGGATAAAATAGAATGGTGCCTCATAGGATGTGTGATCATTTTGGTTTCAGAGATTTGGGTTGAATACTAGGGTCTGCTATAAAATAGCAAGCCAATTCAAAATTCAAACTTCCCAGCATCTAGCAGTATAGAGGAAATAACAGTCCAGTGAAGACCCTGAGAGGTAATCCTTTCAGGATGGGAAAGAAAAAAATTTTGTCTTCTACCTCACCGTTGATCACAGGGCAATCTTGTGAACTTTGGAGGGTCAGAGGCTTTGGACTTTTCATTCAGTCTTCTTTCAGAGTTCTGGGAAGAACAGTAATCGGACAAGTTTTCAAAGAGCCAAAAGGAAAGCAATACCATATTTAAATGGAATATCTTAAGAATTCCAACAAGAGGTGTGGCCTTTTCCCACCTTTGCTCTAAATTTAAGCCTATTTTCTTCTGGACTCAATATAATTGTGGAAGAGCATATCATCAACTTTAATGGGAATGTTTGGTACCACTTTTGCATACTAAAAACTAATCAAGTAGGCTGACTGATATCAACTAATTTCAGGGAGAGTTGTGAGGGGGCTGAGGGAAGCACATCATTGGGAGCTTGTGAGCCATAGCATCAAAAAAACCACCCCTTATCCCTTTAAAATCTTCCAAACCAAACAACCAGCAGGATGATTTCAAAGCCTGGAGAGACTTACATGAACTGATGCTAAATGAAGTGAGCAGAACCAGGAAATCATTGTACATGGCAACAATAAGATTATATGGTGATCAATTCTAATGGACATGGTTCTCTTCAACAATGAAATGATTCAGGGCAGTTCCAATTGTTCAGTGAAGAAGAGCCATCTACACCCAGAGAGAAGTCTGTGGGAATTGAATGTCGATCACAACAGCATTTTCATTCTTTTTGTTGTGGTTTCCTTACATTTTGCTTTCTTTCTCATTATTTTTTTCCTTTTTGATCTTATTTTTCTTGTGCAGCCTAATAATTGTATAAATATGTATACATACATTGGATTTAACATAATTTGAGTGGTTGAGCAAGTAGGAATGAAATGGAATTTTATTGTGTCATAAGAAATAAGAAATATAATAGATTCAGAGATATATGAAAATAATACTTGTATGGACTCAGGCAGAGCAATGTGAAAAGAACCAGAAAAACAATTTATTTGATGACCACAATAATGTGAAGAGAAGAAATTTTGACTAAAAGAGTGACTAATTATGATTTCAAAAGACTAATAATGAAATTGTTGTGCTGAATGCTGAATAATAATGCATAGCAAATTAAAAAAAAAAATCAGAGCCACCCTCCCCTTCCTTGTCATTAGGAGTGAGAGAATTAAATCAAGAAAAACCTTGAAGCTCTGACCATTTTATATACCGTTGTGTCATAAACTCCAGGTGCATTATCTTGGATAATGGGCACCTGGAGTTTATCCAGGTAGTTTATCCAGCTTCAGACAGTTAGTAGTTGTGGACAAATCACTTAACTTCTGTTTGCCTCAGTATCCTCAACTGTAAAGTGGAGGCAATATATTCTCTATATCATGAGGTTGTTGTGAGAAAAAAATGAAATAATATTTGTTAAGTGCTTTACTTAGTACCTAGCATATAGTAAGCTTTTGACAAATGCTTGTTCAATTTCTTCCTTGTTCTTTTTTATTTATTTTTTTACATACATTGCTTTATGAATTATGTTGGGAAAGAAGAATCAAAGCAAAAGGGGAAAACCATGGGAGAGATAAAAAAAAAAAAAATAACCCAGAAAAAAGAAGGAAACATAGCATGTGCTGATTTACATTCAGTCTCTTTAGTTCTTTTTCTGGATGCATTTGGCATTTTCTGTTCAAATTGTATTGGGATTGCTTTGAATCATTGAACCACTGAGAAGAACCAAGTCTTTCATAGCTTATCATTGCACATTTTTGCTGTTATTGTATACAATGTATTCCTGGTTCTGCTTATTTCGCTCAGCAGTCTTCCTTGTTTAATCAAACACTAAATTATTTGTGACCAATAGCTTGATTTGTTTTATTAGACTATACCTATGTATTTGTTATAAGAAAGAACTTCTACATGATAGGAGAGATAGATTTGTTGATGGACGATGATAGACATGAAAAAAAGAGACAGCATCAAAAAAAGTATTTTAAACATTAGTGTAGTCCTTTACTTCTCTCCCTGTCCCCCAACTTGGAACAATACATAACCATTCCTAGTCCTAACCAATGTTAAGGAGTCTGCTGATCTTGTCTTTCTGAATTGCCATCTTTTCCAGAAACACTGGACTCAGAGTATGCAGGAATCTCTTAATGTATCAAGGAAAAGGAGAACCCACAGCTGACATAATGTGCTATATGTACCCCTAGCTGGACTACCTGTGTGTCCTTGGGAGTCAAGATAAGTGCCAGTCAGTCTGTACTAGAGTAAGAAATTGCTTGTGCAGCTGGGACCCTTGTAAATAAACAGAGACTCCTATCTTTATAGTCTAGCAATTCTCAAGGGAAAAGAAAGCAACTTTTGTCATCTCCTTGCTCCTCCCCTTTGGGAGGGGTTTTGTCCTTTTTCTACCTTTACTGCACCTCCTCCTCACACCCATCCCCACCTCCACCCCTATTAGATAGAGATTTCTGATATTCCCTCTTCCCTTTGTCCCATGGTGATAAAAATGCAAATTTCTGTATGGATTGGGAATTCTTTGGGTTCCACTAGCATTTTTTTTCTCTTATAATAAACTTAATTTCATATAAGTTTTGTGAAACTGATTGCCTGTTGACAGCAACAATGTAGAAACTTAAGGGAGCCTTGTTTCTGCTAGGTTCCCTGGAACCAGGACTAGCAATTGAATATGCTAAGAGTTGGGGGATGAGGTTAGGACAGAAGAGAACCCCTACCACATTAAAAAAATATGATTATCTTTTAATATATTATGTGACATGAGCTTTTTGAGGACACAGACTGTTGTTTGCTTTTCTTTATATCCCCAGTGATTAGCATAATTCCTGGCATATAATAGGTGTTTGAGAAATGTTTATTGAATGACACAGAGAATGTTTTATGATCAAATCTATCCCCATTGAAAACAGAATATTTTAATACTGCTGTGCTGTATCACATGTAGGTCTTTTAGGTTCTGTAAGTAAAATACTTATCCTTCCACTAGTTTTTTGATAAAGCAGGAACCAATGATGGAATGTATGATTTCAAAGAAAAAATATAGTTGTGGAGAATAAGATGATGCCTTGAATTAATTTCAAAGTCACTTTTGATTTTTTTTATTAGAATACATTTTATCTAATGTATATATGCAATTTATATATTTTAACTTATCTTAAATCTGAGAGTGTTTAGTTTTTGATAGGAAGAAACTCTTAATTCCTCCCAGTTGAGGTTGGGAAGGGGAACCCAAAAGTTTGGTGTCACAGACTGGTGTCACAAAGTGTCTCAAAAGAATTTGCAGTCCTGAACCCATTTCCCTGTCAAAAGGCAAAGTTTATTGTAATTGTAATGCCAATTACAAGTAGACTAAATTCCAAGAGAGTTCATCAGAGAAACAGAAGCAAGAAAACACATTTATCCAGTTTTCTATCATTGACATGCTAATTCTATGGTCCAGAAAAGTAATCTCCTGAATTTGGTTCTTACCGACCAGATTATCACTGACCAGGTTATCAATCAGCAATGAATTGAAGAGTGGTCTATTCAGAATCAGAGAGATTATCAGAACAAAAGTATTCCTAGGTTGGGTGTGAGCATGAGGAGGGCAAAGCCAGAGGACTTTGGAATCAGATTGTCAGAATAGAAGCCCCCCCCCCCCCCCAGATCACCACTATTTCCCCTAGAAGCTATAGTCCTTCATCCCTAATCCAGGTCCCAACGTTTTATGGTTTTTTATATCTTCTGAAGAGTAATGGAGACATTACTTTCTATAACCAGATAGAGTAATGGAGACATTACTTTCTATAACCAGAATAGCCTATTTTCTGTGACTAAGAATGACAAATTAAATCCATACAAATAACTTCATTGACTTCCTTATCTGGTCCTGAAGGAATATTAGCTGCCAAATTAACTTTTTATTGGGCTTTTATAAATGGGAGAAGAGAATGCTCCACCCTTTGCCTAGATCCCTCTAGAACAATGGTTTATTCACTGTCTCCAATTTTTTTTGAATAATATTTTATTTTCCCCCAATTATGTGTAAAAACAAGTTTTAGCATTCTTTTTTTAAAATTTTGAGATCCAAATTTTCTCCCTCCTTCTCCTCCCCAAGCAATTTGATATAGGTTATGCATGTGTAATCATGCAATATATATTTCCATATTAGTCATGTTGTGAAAAAACATAGAGACCAAAAAAAAAAAAAAAAGCCCAGGAGAAAAATAATCACTTTCCTAAATTTTTAAAGTTTGGAAATGAACCAGAGCTGGCAACTTTAAAAAAAATCATTTCATAAAAGTGTGATTAGAAAAAAAGGATGCTACATCTTACTTGAAGAGCCTTAATATTTCAAACTCATACAATCATAG
Organism: Myrmecobius fasciatus; assembly: GCA_023553655.1. Lineage (NCBI taxonomy): Eukaryota > Metazoa > Chordata > Mammalia > Dasyuromorphia > Myrmecobiidae > Myrmecobius > Myrmecobius fasciatus. The sequence continues at coordinate 387,060 of JAJPUD010001325.1, forward strand.
ATCTACAGCTGGAGAGAATCCCAAAGGCCAATTATTCTAATGTCCTTATTTTTACAAATAAAGAGACCAAGGTCCAGAAAGTATAAGGAACTTGCTCAATGTCTCTCAAGTAATAAACTTCAGAAAAGATTTGATGCTAGATCCTTTGATTCCAGTATTAGTACTCTTTCCATTGGACCACATTGCCTCCTTACTCTGCTTTTAAGGATTTTAAATTAGGAAGGATTTCAGATCCTCTCTTCTTGGTGATTACTGGAAAGACTTAAAATTAAAAAAAAATTATTTTCAGTTTCAAATTCTCTCCCTCCCTCCCTCCAACCCCTCTCCCATCCATTGAAAAGGCAAGAAATGTGAGGTTATATAAAACATTTCCAAATTAGCCATGTTGCAAAAAACAAAAAACAAAACAAAAAAAAAGGTTAAACAAAAAAGCTAAAAAAAATGATGCTTTAATTTAGACTGAGAGATCATCAATTCTCTTTGGAGGTGGATAACATTCTTCATCATAAATCCTTTGGAATTATCTTAGATTACTGTACCCATCATAGTAGATAAGTCTTTCTTAGTTGATCATTGTTACAATATTGCTATTACTGTATACAATGTTCTCTTGGTTCTGCACATTTCACTGCATCAGTTTGTATAAATCTTTGTAGGTTTTTCTGAAACTATCCCCTTCATCATTTGTTTTTTCCTTCTCATTTTTTTGTTAAAGCTTTTTATTTTCAAAACATGCATAGACAATTTTCAACATTTACCCTTGCAAAACCTTGTGTTTCAAATTTTTTCTTCCCTTTCTCCTACCCTCTCTCCTAGACGACAGGTAGTCCAATATATGTTAAATACCTCATCATTTCTTAAAGTACAATAGTATTCCATCACCATCATATGTTTAGCCATTTCCCCACTGATGGGTATCCCTTCAATTCCCAATTCTTTGTCACCACAAAAAGAGCTGCTATATTTTTGTCCATATTGATCCTTTTTCATTTTCTTTGATTTTTTTTAAAGATAGAGAACTTGCAGTTATATAGCTGGATCAAAGACTATGCACAGTTTTATGTCCCTTTGGGCAGATTTCTAAATTGTTCTCTTGAATGGTTGGATCACTTTATGATGCCATCAACAGTGCACTAGTATCTATTTTTTCAAATCTTCCCTAGCATTTGTTAATTTTAATTTTCTTAAATGTTAGCCAATTTCATGGGTGTAAGGTGGTACTTCAGCTGCTTTAATTTGCATTTTCTAATC
>JAJPUD010001325.1:400451-453373 GCA_023553655.1 Myrmecobius fasciatus
GTGTGTGTGTGTGTGTGTGTGTGTGTGTGTGTGTGTGTGTGTGTGTGTAGGGGAGAGGGGAATAATGTTAATTTTTATCCTTTTTGAGTTCCTCAGTGTTTTATCTCTTTTGACTTCCCAAATTTGTATGCTTTGGTAATTTGCTAGGATGGAGTTTTTCCCAGAGAAGTTCTGGAGGAGCAAAGCTAAGTCATCTGCAAGACCTGCCTGGATGGTTGCATATTTTCTGACAACCAAGAAAATATACCCTTAGACTAAGAAAAGAGGAAGTACCAATGCTAAACCCAGCAAATCAACATATATCAACCCTGAATAAGTGTAGCTCTTTATCTGCAAACATTTGCCAAACTGATTTTTTTTTGGGGGGGAAGGGGAGACTAGATTAATAATTTTAAAAGTGAGAAAGGAGCTCCAGGTTTCTCTATCCTGGGCAGTCAGCACTTACATCTGCCATTTAGGCTTAGAGATTTACTTGGGGGAGGGATACAATGAGAGGTTAAGTAATTTGTCCAGGGTCACATAAGTAGTTAAGTGGCAGAATCAAGATTTGCTTAATTATACCCTGTATTTTATTTTAAAGAAGAAACCAGTCATTACAGTACATTAAGCCATGGGACAAAAATAACCACCCTTAAGGTAAAAAGCTGAAAGTTTTTTGTTTAATTTTCTCATTTTTGACAATCTTGTCATTCTCTCCACAACCCCCCTTCCCCAACATCTGCAGCTTTTAAAATTAAGTACATTTCTTCCTGGAGGTGGACAGCTTTCGAATGAGAAACTCTTAGCTCATGGAACCATGTGGACCAAGAGCAGAGCATCCTGTATACAGGCCTTACTCATTCATCGCACTTCACTATATTGTACTTCTCAAATACTGCATTTTTTACAAATCAAAGGTTTGTGGCAATACTGTTTTAAGCAAGTCTACTGGTGCCGTTTTTCAAAAGGCATAAGTTCAAATCATGTCTCTGAGTTACATTTTGTTAATTCTTACAAAATTTCACACTTTTTCATTATTATTACATCTGTTACAATGATCTGTGATCATTGATTTTAAATGTTACTATTGCAATTGTTTTTGGGTGTCACAAACCCCACCTATATAAGATGGTGAACTTAATTGATAAATGTGTGTGTTCTGAACAGATGCTCCCATCTCTCTCTCTCCTTGAGCTCTCTCTCATCCCCTGAGACACAACAATATTGAAATTAAGCCAGTTAATAATCCTACAATGGCTTCTGAGTATTCAAGTGAAAGGAAGAGTCAAATGATGTGGCAAACTTAGTTGCCTTATTTTAAGAAATTGCTATAGTCAACCCCAACTTTTAGCAACCACCACCAAAGTCATCAGCAGACATCAACAGGGAGGCAAGACCCTCCCCTAGCAAAAAGATTATGGCTTGCTAAAGGCTCAGACGATGGTTAGCATTTTTATTTTTTTTTTTAGCAATGAAGTATTTTTAATTAAGATATGTACTTTTTCAAAGACATCTGAGAAGATTGGATTGGTTGACTTCTAAGATTCATGTAGCTTTAAATCTATAATCACTTCACTAGTTCAATTTGACTTGGTTGTGAATCCCATCTCTCACCTTCAGATACTGATCTCCAGTGCTTATATCTAATACCCCAAGTTCAAGTCTTTTATCTTCCTCTAAGCCAATATTTAATAAGCCCTGTTTACCTCAGTTTCCTTATGTGTCTTGGGGATAATAACAGCCTCTACCTCTCTTGTGAGGATTAAATAAGATTATGATTACAAAATGCTTAGCACAGTGCCTAGAGCATAGTAAGCATTATATAAATATTAACTATTTTTATTAATTAACTGTTATGTTATTTATAATATACATATTACATTTTATATTATCAACTGTTTGATTGATGTAACTATCATTATTATGATGATTTAATTTACAATAGAATTAAAAAATTCAGAACACATTAAAAAAAGCCACAAAAAATTATGGTTCTCAAGAGTTATTTGTTATCTAGACAGTATGAATGACTCCAAACCTCCTCATTAGAGTTCATAGTTCCTTTTCCCTCCAAATTGTCAGAGTTTGGGTACTAGTTACTAGATGTATGGTAACTATTTTTGGTGGCCCATTGTCTTCTCTCTCCAACAAGCCTCCTGTCACAACTCCTTTCCTTTCCTGCCCTACTCTCTATCCTAGATCCTTGACTTCTTTCCCCATCGTTAGGAACATTCCATCCCTTCAATATGGTCTACCCTCAACTCCTATAAGTCATCAGAGCTCTAATGTGCATGGAACTAAGAAATCAAATTTAATCTTATTTATATCTATAGTTATAGAGTCCTCATTTTATATAATACATGTTAAAATTTACAATACGTTTTCCTTGGAATAACCCTATGAAGTAGATAGAGTACCTTATTCTCATTTTAGAGATGAGAAAACAGAGACTCAGAATGTTAATTCACTAATCTCTAGTCACATAGATTATCAGTGTTGAAGCCAAGATTCAAACACAGGTCACCTGATTCTTAGTCCAAATTCTCTCTTTTAAAAACAATCAATTTTTTTAATGAGTTAAAATTCAATTCCTTTTCTTTTCCCCTCCCCCCACTATTGAGAAAGAAAGAAAAATGAAAACCTTTGTTACCAACATATATAGTCAAACCAAGCAAATTTCCACATTAATCCTGTCCAAAGAAAAATTTTTTCACTCTGTACTCTGAGTATATTAGTTCTTTATCTGAAGATAGCATGTTTTATCATGAGTCCTCTGGAATCATGTTGGTCATTACATTATTTAGAGTTCCTAAGTCTTTCAAAATTTGTCTTTAGAGTGTTGCTGTCTTTGTATAAATTGTTCTCCTGATTCTGCTTACTTCACTTTGTATCAGTTCTTACACCTCCCCAGGTGATTCTTTGATCACCACAAAATGCATGATCTGCTATAATTTTGAGAATTTTGCCTGGCCTTGAGCTTCACTAGCAAAGAAGAACTCTCAGTCATATCTTCCATCTTTTCTTATGGTAGAAGAGTCCAATTGTCTTTTCACTCACTGTAGCAGTCTAATTCCTCCATCTAAAGTATCCCCCAAATATCATTTTCTTATATAGAGTTTGAGTTTTTATTCTCCTTCTGGTCTTTTAACTGTTGATCCAGTGAAAAACCATGACTGAGTCAGTGAGTCTGTTTTGTAGACTTTTCAATCTCTCAATGGATTTATGATATATTTCATTGATACCTTTCAATGATTGATTCATTGGTTCCCCCCAATGGTTCAGATCACAATTCATCCTTCTCATCTACTTTCTCATCCTCTGTAATTTTTGTCCTCTGTCATCCCATAAATACTCTGTGTAGTACCTACTTAATGAACAGAATTCCTTCTTCTAGGTCTCTACATATTTCAGAAATTCCAGCATAAAATTTGGACTGCTCATCCAATATTATTTGTTCTTGCTACAGCGCTCACCTTGTTTTGTGTGCATATATTTGTGAAACAACCATTGGACATCCCTCCCAGGTACTTTGGGTTCATTGTCATTTTAATTCTTCCATAATTGCCATTTTTATGATTTACAACAAATTTGCTAGTGGTTAGAGTTGTTGAAAGTGATATAGAGTCTGCCATATGCAATCCAAGCTGCTCACTTTCTTTTATTCAGCTGACTGGCAATAAATATTCAGTGCCTAGTCTAGTACTGACAGACAAATTTCATAGATTGGCCCTCCAATTTCATGTCATAATCTGAACAGTGGTAATTCTTCATTCTTTTTTGAGAGGAGGAAGGATGTTGTATATGAATTGTTAGACCAATCTCTTTTTAGAGGCTATGGTTATTATGAGATAAGTTGACCAAATGTATATATTCCAAAGTACTGTGCCTTATTGATACACACCTTTGTAAGGACTACCTTTGAGCCATTCCTCGATTTCATTGAAACATTTTTTTTTTTTTTTTGTTGAGGCAATTGGGGTTAAGTGACTTGTCCAGGATCACACAGGTAGATAGTGTTAAGTGTCTGAGACTAGATTTGAACTCAGGTCCTCCTGACTTCAGGACTGGTGCTCTATCTACTGCACCACCTAGCTGCTCCTCATTGCAGCTTCTTAATAAAATTTATTATGAGGGCTATTTTGTATTTCTCTTCATATCACAGGTTGCTTTGAATTGAAGGCTCAAGCACTCTCCCTAATTTTTCTACCTTCCTTTCACTATAGGAACTCTTTTATATAAGATAATTTACCCCATTCTATTTTTCCCTTTCCCCTTCTCCTGGTGCATTCCTCTTTCCCACCCTTTAATTTTTTTAGTTATCATTCCATCATATTCAACTCCCACCTTACTCTTACATATATACTCTTTGAATGAAGAGAGGAATCATTTTAAAAGTATTTATTAATTTCTTAACATGTGCCAAGCATTGTGCTAAACACTGGGAATATAAATACAACAGCCAGATATTCTTTGCTTTCAAAGAGTTTATATTCTAATAGAGAGATATACCATGCATAGGAGAGTGGTGGCCAGAGAAAGGTGTTTTAGTTTAAGAAATCACCAAGATAGTAATAGAACAATAGGAAAACCAGTGACCATTTCCTTTGCAGAGGCAAAAGATCTTTATAAGACTCTTTACATGTGGTTAGACTAGCTCTCTAAAAGTAAACACAACTTGTCACCAGGAATGTACTTGAAACCTTTCCAGCATGCCAGAATATTCACTTATCTGGAATTGACATCAAGAACCTAGTGTTAGTTCAAAATGAAATAGGCACAGAGGCAGAATTTCTATGAAAATTTTATAGAATATCCTCTTAGAGTTTATCAATCACTGCTAACTTGATTGAATAATATGGAATAAAAGTCATAATGAAACATTATAGCTAAATTACTACTTTTTAAAATATCAAGCTTAATAATACATATTATATAGACAATAATTAATATTATGGCATATTATTGTATCAGTTAATAATAGAATCATAGATTTAGAGCTGAAAGGTTTATGTAGTCCACTCCTTTTCTCCTATATGTTATCCTAAATGGTACAGTTGATATAATACTCCACCTAGAATTCACCTGCTGCCTTTTTATTCAGTTGACAGCCAACTCAAAAAGAACTGAGTTCAAATCTGGCTTCAGACACTTCCTAGCTGTGTGACGCTGGGCATGTCACTTAACTTCTGTCTGCCTCAGTTCCTCCATTGTAAAATGAAGATCATAACAACACAGGGTTGTAGTGAGGATCACATGAGATAATATTTGTAAATATTAGATTGGTACAGTAACTGGCATATAGTAGGTGTTTAATAAATGTTTATTTCATTTCATCCTTTACTAGAATAATTTCTGAATTGCTTTGTTATAGTTTCTTGCCTCTACAGATGCTTCTAGTAAGCACACATGCATTCCTTCCATGTGCTTAAGAAATAATGCCAGGTTTCTGATCTTTAGTTAAAGATTCCCTGCCAAATGGAGTTTTGCAATATAATGCCTGCCTGGGAAGAAGTGGCTCTTTGGTTCTGCCAAGGATTTAACTTGAAAAATGATGGAAATTAGGGCAGCTAGATGGTGCAGTGGATAGAGTGCCAGCCCTAAAGTCAGGAAGACCTGAGTTCAAATGCGACCTCAGACACTTAATATTCCTTAGCTGTGTGACCTTGGGCAAGTCACTTAATCCCAATTGCCTCAGCAAAAAAAAAAAAAAAAAAGAAAGAAAAATGATGGAAATGCTGTCATGATACAAATCAACAGAGTATACCTAGATTTTTATTAAGTATTCTACCAGGTATTTGAGGCAATAATCATTTATATCCAATACCACTCAATGACTCTAGCAAATTAGTTGCTACTCCTTGACAAGGTCTGAAGAAGAGTCCTCAGAAATATTTTCCCCACACAGCTTCATTTAAATATATATATATAGTATTTCCTCTGAGCTATTTTCTCCCAAATCTAACTTGAATTGCCCGGTGGAATTCCCAAAAGGCAGTTAATTACTATTTCCCTCAAGGTTTTTCAGGGTAATCCTGAAGGTTTGGGAATTATCATACTGTTATTTATAAACCCCTATGTAGTATGCTCCCTGACATCAATTAAGTAGTTAATACTGATTAGGTTTTACAAAACTATTTTTACTGAGAAAATATATCAAGAACAGAAGCATAAAACATCTCCCAAACCAGGGATATATTCTCCTTTCAGCACACACACACACACACACACACACAGTCCTTGGGTTTAGTAGACTCAAACTGCAATCATAAAGGTACAGAGACACCCAGGTGGAGGACACATCTGGCTAAGGGTAAGAGTACCTCTTGGCCCTGGAGAGTTCTTCTCTTCCTATGCAAAATTCCTACCAAGTTCACTTCTAAGAGTGGCATTGCTGATGACTTTCTCCCTTGCTCAAATGGAATACAGTACTAGGTTCTCAGCTGCTACTGTTGGACCAAGTCAAGCCGATTGCCTCATGGATGCACTGACTTTCCATTGATCTCAACTGCCACTTCCATTGATTCTGGGATTTTAGAAAGGCTTTGATAGATTTCTCGGTTTCACTGGTCACCTTTAGAGCCCTTGTCTCAAAATACTAATTCATCTAAGATAAGGTAAGGAAAAATATCCCAGAAGCAGAGGTACCATGCCTTCAAGGGACTCATAGTGGGAAATAGAACCTACTCTCCTGTTTCTACCCCTCGTGGAGGCTCTTACCAATCCTTCTCACTTAAAAGTCAGCAAAAGGTCATTCACCAGAATTTTTTCCATTACTCAAGCCTAGAAGCAAGCTAACTAATCACTCACTCATTCGGTCAATTAACAAGACTATTTTAAGTGCCTATCTTGTGCACTAGGTACCTCATTATAGCTGTGAATATAAAACAATATTTTCAGTAAGCTTACATTCTGATGAGGGAGAAAACACACATATTCAATCTCTCTCACTCTCTCAATATATATGTGTGTGTATATATACATATACACATATATATCCATAGCACATATATGTATACTATATATATTTATATTTATATATGTATGTATATATATACACACACAGCATGAATATAAAATTAATGAATACAAATATATACAAATTTTTTTTAATACAAGTTTGGGCACTAGTGAGGGAAGGAACTAGCCTTCCCCAGCCTAAGGAAGAGAGAATCAGAAAAGACTTCATTCAAAGGATGGTGTTTTGAGCTGCATCTTAGAGAAAGGGACTCTATGAAGTGGAGGTAAAGAGAGAGGACATTTCAGGTATGGGGGATGGCTTGGGCAAAAGCACAGAGATGAGAGAGAAAATTTCATGAGTAAGGAAGCAAAAGAAGAGTGCTGGAAGGAGAGTGATGTCTCATGAGTTTGGGAAGAGAGGCGAGTGCCGCCATGTGGATTGGAAACAGGCAAGGCATTACTATATGCATATTAAGGATTGGGCCCTCAAAAAGTAAAATATTGTTATTTCTCATACTAGAAGTCTAGTTTCCAGAAACTGACAATAAATGTATTTCTCCCACTTCTGACTGTGATTCATCTAAGATCAGGTCCTGTAACAGAGGAGGCTGTAGACGATTAAAAAAAAAGGAAAGGTATTTTCAGATGTTCTTTGAAAAACACATTTTTTTTTTACACTTCCTAGCTGTGTGACTCTGGGCAAGTCACTTAACTACTACTGCCTCTGCAAAAAAAAAAAGAAAGAAAGAAAAGAAAAACACATTTTCTTAACACTTCCTAGCTGTGTGACCCTGGGCAAGTCACTTAATCTCAATTGCCTCAGGGGGAGAAAAAAAGAAAAACATTTTCTAAAGCATTGTGCTTTGTACAGAGTTGAGTTAGAGAGGTAACTGAGTAGAGAATGGTGGCTAGATTTGCTGATCTTAGAATCAGGAAGACCCTAGATCAAGTGCTATCTGTGACACTTAAGGCCTGAATGACCCTGGGCAACTCATATGATCAGAGATTGCTGGAAGTCTGCCATTAAGGGTTGGATCTGAGTCCAGGTCCTCTTAAGTCTTGAAGCACTGGGCTTTGCAGGATACTTTGCAGCTTCTCCTAAATCACTTAATCTCCCTTGGTTTCATCAAATATAAAATGGGATGATAAAATTCATAGCACTACCACTGGGGATTGTTTTGAAAAATCAAATGAGATAATGTATGTAAAGTGTTTTGCAAATCTGAAGGCTCTATATATCAGCTGTCATTTTTTTCAATTGGATCCACTCCAGTTTAGTATAATATACACCATGTGTCAAAATGGAACAATACTGAGCTAATTAAATGGGGAAATGATATGCACCTGGTACATATCATTATGGAATAAGGTCCTGAGTGATTTAATTAAGATCTTTATTGTTATAAAGACATGCTTTTCCACTCAGTTTGTTTTTGAACATTAATCGTCCCACCTTCTCTTGGGATTTGGGCCAGGTAGCATATTAGCCCTTGCAGGTGGGAATTTTCTGGTTATGGGATAGGAAAACGGGAAAATCCAAGATTGATTTGCATTTCTCCTGCCAACTTCTATATCTTCCTAGTGGAAGCTGAGAGCAGCTCCACTTATTTACTCCACAGAGGGAAGATAAAAGCCTGCCTACCTTTCATAAGTCAGCATCCTGCCATTTTCCTAAACAAAAATATCTTTTTTTAGTTTCCTGTGATCTACATTTAGAACAAATATCTTGCAAGTCCTCTGTCATATAATGCAAAGAAAAGACAGAGGTGGTGGTGGAAATTCTAATTAAATATTAATTGCTAGTTCTTGTTCCTGATGGCAAGAACATTTTAAGTGAAGAGGAGGATGAAATGGAAATGAGATGACTCTTAGCTACTTCCTTCTCTTACAGATTGAGTGAGTATTCTATTAACAAAGACACAATAAAACTGATGCCTCTCAATCGTCAGACCCCTCTACTCCCATGGAAAGGTTTAATCAGGCAGTTGGAAATTCCAAACAATGTCTTAAAATGGCACTTTTCAGACAAACTGAGTCTGTGTGATTTTCTCCCTAACCATCAGCCAGATTAGAATGATGTAGTGACTCTCCTTTCTAAGCTGCTCTATCAGCTGTTTTTTGAAGATCTGGGAGGAAGGGCAACAAACCTTGTTTTAGTGAACTTATGATCTTCATTCATGGGAAAATGCAAAAAACCTCTGCAAAAGATCCAAGATAACTATTGACATCACAAAGGTAAACCAGGATATACGTCTTGTGCTGTGAGATAAAAATAATGGCAAAGAATGGATATTCTCTGGAAAACTTACATATGATGACCCTGAAATCCAGGGCTTTCAAAACCTGGAAGCTATTTAGATTACTTTTTAAAAAAAATGCCAATGGCCTGGATTTGACATAACCCTTTATGTTGTTTTCAGTCATTTTTCAGATGTAGCTGACTCTTTATGGCTTCATCTGTGATTTTCTTGGCAAGGATACTGAAGTGGTTTGCTATTTCCTTTTTCAGTTCAGTTTACAGATGAGGAAACTGAGGCAAACAGGATGAAGTGACTTGCCCAGGATCACACAGCTAGGAAGTGTTTGAGGCTATATTTGAGCTCAGGAAGATGCTTCTTCCTAATTTGGGGCCTGGAATTCAATGGTGTTAGTTTTCTCTGAAATACTACATAATACCCTTTAACTCTATGTATTTGTAGAGAAAAGGGAGAGGGAGTTGCTGGTCACATTCCTGATCAATTTATTTCTCTCTAGCCCAGTTAATGAAATCACAGAAGATGGAGATAAGTCACAGACAATGAATTGTTTACAACTTGTTGTTCTTTGAGTCTCTTCACTGGCAGTTCTTCCTAATTCCCAGCAGATGGTGCTTGCTGCCTTTTCCAGAGAACCAGCTCCCTATGCTAGTCTGTAAAGGAAGAATGTCCTATAGTGTCTATTTCAGCAGATTGTGTTTATAACTCAAAACACATTTCTTGCATACCTGAGATCTTATTTTTTTAAAGCTTTTTATTTTCAAAACATATGCACAGATAATTTTTCAACATTGACCCTTGCATAGACTTGTTCTTCAGGTTTTCTCCTCCTTCCCCCCACCCTTTCCTCTTGAAGGCAAATAATCCAATATATGTTATACATGTTAAAATATATGTTAAATCCAATATGTGTAAACATATTTATATAATTCTCTTGCTGCACACGAAAAAAATCAAATTAAAAAGAAAAGTAAATGAGTAAGAAAACAAAATGCAAGTGAACAACAATAAAAAGAGTAAGAATGTTATGTTATGATCCACATTTAGTTTCCACAACCCTTTCACTGGGTATAGATGGCTCTCTTTGTCACAAGATCATTGGAACTGGCATCAGTTATCTTATTGTTGGAAAGAGTCACATTATTCAGAATTGATCGTTGTATAATATTAATGTTGCCGTGTACAATGATCTCCTGGTTCTGCTCATTTCACTTAGCATCAGTTCATGTAAGTCTCTCCAGGCCTCTCTAAAATCATCCTCTTGATCGTTTCTTATAGAACAATAATAGTCCATAATATTCATTATCATAACTTATTCAGTCATTTTCCAACTGATGGGCATCCACTTAGTTTCCAGTTTCTTGCCACTACAAAAAGGGCTGCTGCAAACATTTTTACACATGTGAGTCCCTTTTCCTCCGATAAGATCTTTCTGGAATATAAGCCCAGTAAAGACACTGCTGGATCAAAGAGTATGCACAGTTTGACAACTTTTTGAGCATAGTTCCAAACTGCTCTCCAGAATGGCTGGATGCATTCACAGTTCCACCAACAATGTATCAGTGTTCCAGTTTTCCCACATCCCCTCCCACATTCATCATTATCGTTTCCTGTCATCTTAGTCAATTTGAGAGGTGTGTAGTGGTATCTCAGAGTTGCATTAATTTGCATTATAAGATCTTATTTTTAAAAACATAGGCTTCATAGCTCCAGAATATACAGAAGAGATAGTCTAGATACTAGAAAACCAACTTCTCTTATGTTTTACAAGCAAGTTTATCTTACCAGTTCCATAAGTTCATCCCAGTCTAACACTCTCTCTTACCTATCACTTAGGCAATCACTTAGGCTATATCAGCAATTTCTTTTGATATAGAGTCTCAAGAAGAATGTATGCAAATGCCTCAGTCTTCCTTGATTTCTCCTGGGCAGCTAGGTGGAGTTATTCAATTTTCATTGGGGTTGTTGCCAAAAAAAAAAAAAAAAGTAAGAGGAAAAGCCCACATTCCTCCTGGTTATTTCTGCCCTCTGACATATTAAGTTCTGAATATTTTGGCTCAACAGATCTTTTTTGTCAACTAGAGTAATTTATTTAGTCAATACATTTTTATTAAGCACCTACTATATAATAGCCTGTACTAGGCATTGAGACAAAACTGAAAAATGACTTCATACACACCCAAATAAGGATAATATAAAGTAGAATGTGAACAGGGTAGAAGAAAGTCCTAAAGAACTCTGCGAAAATTTGAGGAGAAAATACTTTAATGCAAAGGTATCAAGGAGGAATTTATGAAGAAAATGACATTTGGGCTAAACTTTGAAGCAAGAGAAAGATTTATTGTACAGTATACCAGTTGATCAATGAATAAATTCAGAACTGAAATGGACCTCAGAGGCCAGCTGCCTCATTTTCAGTTGAGGAAATTGAGGCACAGTGAAGATAAATGACCTGCCCAGAGTCACAGTTAGTAAATGTCAAACAGGATATTATTTTCCATCAGAATCATCAACCTTTATCCATAGTAAAGTCAGTCTCTCTATGGACAGAGGACCACAATCCTAAAAGTAAAATTCCCTTGGCCTGGAGGCAGAAAAGGATACTCTGATTCAATTCAGAAAAAATCTCTCAAATATCTACTATGCAAAAGGCTATGTGATATAGTACAGAACTGTACTTGTCTTGATTCTTACTCATTATGTGACAATAGCCATAGTCACTTTATTGCTCTGAGCCTATTTCTTCACTTGAGGAAGAAAGGGTAATACATGATCTACCTCTCAAGCTTTTAATCAGGAAAACTTTTGATAAACCCAAAGAAACTGAAATGTGAAATGTTTTATTATTCTCTATAATCTTGAGGATTCTCATAGTTTATAGAAGTCTATTTAATGGAGAAGGGGGATGTTGTAAAGATAAATATATATCAGAAGATGTGCAACATAGGAAAAGGAGAACTACGAAGTAATAATTTGTCAGTGTTTATTCAGCAGCAGCCAAGGGAGAAAGATAGAAAGACTATCTGGCAGATTATTCAATTATCCAGTCATTAGAAAGGTGGATCAAGGACATATCATCAGTTCCTTTCATAGTCTAAATAAAATACCCCCCAAAACCATCCAACTCTCTTTGGTCTGATGCTATGGTCACAAAATAGCCTTCTCATGACTAATTCAGTTTCCCAAACAACTTGATTTGGGAAAGGAGTAATCTGGCCAATGGCCATGAATTTCCAGTCAACAGAAAGGTATAGCCCTATAAATGATTCAGATGGTTTTCTGGGTTTCAAATTGGCCTCCTGTGAGTTTGGTTCACATGAATTGACTCACTGGGGCTTCATCACATCAAGAGGAACGATAAACCCGAGGCTCTCAGTCTGCACAGTGAAGGGCAGGCCCTGGGTGGTGGTGGCAGGATGAGACAGTAAGCCAGTCTGAACAGCTTCTCTCTTTCTAAGTTCTCCCAAGGGGACATCCAAATAAAACTTTAATAGTACCTGACTATGAAGATATTCCTTTATTTAATCTCTAACATAGAGATTTTCAACCTAGAGTTTTTTAAGCAATACACACACATGCACATGCACATATCCATATCCATATATATATATACATATATATACAATTACATTTCAACATAATTATATTTTTGTAATATTTTATTTTACGTATTTAACTACATCATTTTGAAGAGTCCATAGGCTTCATCAGACTTCCAGAGGTTTCAGGTCTGTGTCAGAAGTTTTCTCAGGTTTCTCTGAAACCACCTATTTCATGATTTCTTAGGTTCCTTATATTCTGGAGCAATCTTGGAGGACTGAACTCTCTACAGCCTTCTGAATTGACCTCACTGTTTCCTAACCCCAGAATCTTCCTTAATAGCCTTAGGATCATAGATCATAGATTTAGAGGCAATCTAGAGCAAGTTCCTCATTGAACAAAGGAGGAAACTTGGGACCAAAGGAATTGAAATAATTTTCTCAAGATCACACAGGTAGAAAGCAACAAGATTGGCATTTGAATCCATGTTCTCTTGACTCTGACCATCTTGGCTGGGCTATTTACCATGTACTATTTTGTCCTTAATTATTTGTACATATGTAATTTTCTCCATTCAAAGTAGAAGCTCAAAGGGTCCAGATACTGTATTATTAAAAAATAATTTCTTATATTCATTGTTCATAAGAATCACAGATTAAGAACTGAAATGGATCTTAAAAGTTGTTGAGTCCAATCTTCCAATTTTATCAAGGAGGAAACTGAAATCTAAAGTGGCAAAAAGACTTATTCAAAGTCACCTAGACAGAACTGAACAGAGTCTGGATTCAAACCCACGGGCCACATTCTAAATCCAGTAGATTTGCTACAGGCCCATGTGGCTTTTCCATCATTGTCATTTTCAAATGACAATTTAGAGACAGCTAAATGGATAGACCTTTGAACCTGAGTCAGAAGGACTCAAATACAGCCTCTGACACAAGCTATGTGATCTTGAGTAAGTCATTTTACTTCTACCTTAATCCACTGGAGAAGGAAATGGCAAACTATTCCAGTACCTTTACCAAGAAAACCCAACAGATAAAATGGTCCATGGAGTCATGAAAACACAAACATGACTAAATGATTGAACAACAACTTTTCCAAATATATTCCTCCCCACTCCTTTGCATAGTATGATTTACTACGTAACACAGATGTCAAAAGAAAAGGGAGAAAAAAAGCAGTTCCCCACGTCTAAATATGTGAGCTGTGTCTGACAACATATACAACATTTCACATCTTTAGTTCCCCATGTCTGCAATAAAATACTTTTCTCAATTTTCCCTAGAACCAAAGTGGGTCTTTCTGGGTTTCCAGTGTTCAGTTTTAGTTTTTGGTTCTTTCCATTTATGTTGTAGTAATAATTGTGTATTATTGTTTTCATGGTTCTGCTTACTGAACTATATTAATTCATTTTCACATGCTTCTCTGAATTTGTCAGTCATTGTTTCTAACTGCATAATTATTTTTTATAACATTCATATACAGAAATTGTTATTTTTATTGTTGTTTGTCCTTCATTCTGGAAGAGGATCATCAAGGAGGTGATACCATGACATGCAAGTGAATTGGATTTAAGTGTAAAATCTCCTGCCTCACTTTTCCCTCCAAAGCCATATGGATCCAGTAGGCAAATATAGATGAGGAAGACTGGCCATGGCCCAGGATACAGTGAGAGGTCTTGATGTTTTTAAGCTAAGATCTTCAACAGATCTCAGATTGACTGAGGCCCTACCAATTCAGTGATTAAGTCTAGGTAGCCATTGAGGCAAAGAATCTCCTCTTTCACCCAGTCAAAAAAAAAAAAATCTAAATAAATTTGGCCATTTTCCAATTTATGGGCATCTACCTAGTTTCCAACTCTTTGCTACCGTACAGACATTATACTATCTAAACTGTCCTGGCCCCAGCATCTAGCACAAGGGGAACTTAATTGTTTTAGTTCAATTGAATTATCCACTAGATGAGAGATAAAAGGGCTTTCCAAGGTCCCCAGATATGAATACCAGACAGAGATCCATTAATAGTTTGAACCTGATACAACAGATTATAATAGCTTGAAGTAGTTTAAGAAAAACACATTTCTTCAGTATCAGATTTTCCTGTCTTTCCTTTCCTTCTGTTTCCTAATGGATTCAGATTTCCAATGGGGGCTGGTGCTTTCAGTGTGTCATATAAACACATTTCTATTTACAGCTTCACATGGTCTTAATTAAAGGTAAATGGGTTGAACAGCCTGCTCTTTCATCCCTTCTGTTGGGAATTAGTATTTCTAACTTTCTTTTTGATATTTAAAGTTAGAATTGTGAGGATTGGAAACTAAATAGAATGAAATTTTCATTCCTTTCCCTTTCCCCTTTCCTTTAATCCTTCTCATCTCTTCTTTCTCTCCTTCCTGTCTTCCTGCTTTCTTTCTCCTTCCATTCTTTCTTTCTCTTTCCCTCCCTCTTATCTCTTTCCTGCTGTTTTTCCTTTCTAACTTCCCTGTTCTCTGTTCTTCTTAATTCCTTACTCCTTTTCCTCATCTCTTCTCTCTTTCTCCCTTCCTTCCTTCCATGCCATTTTTCTCCATTCTTCCTTCTCTTTCTTGCTTCCTTCACTTCTCACCATCTGTCAACTTGATTTTCTTTTTCCTTTTATTTTCCCTTCTCCCTTATTCTCCCTTTTCTGTTTCCTTCTTTTCTCCCTTCCTTCCTCCTTTCTTTTTTCCTTCCTTCTTCCCTCCCTCCCTTTCTTCTTTTTTCCCTTCCTTCCTTCATCCTTCATTCCCTCCCTCCCTTCCTTCCGTTTTTTTTGTCCTCCCTCTTCCCTCCCTCTCTCTTTTCCTTCCTTCCTTCCTTCTTTCCTTCCTTCCTTCTTCCCCTCTTTTTTCCCTCCCTCCCTCCTTCCTTTCCTTTCTGTCTCCCTTCCTTCTTTCCTTTTTCCTTCCTTCCCTTCCTTCCTTCTTTCTTCTCCTTTCTTTCTCCTTCATTCACTTCCTTCCTCCCTCCCTCTCTTCTTTACTTTTCCTCCTCCGTTCCTCCTTTCCTTTCTTCTTTCCTTCCTTCTTCCTCCCTTCCTTCCTTTTTTCCTTCCTTTCCCTCTTTCCTCCCTTCCTTCTTGCTTTCCTGCTTTTCCCTTTTAGTAAAATTACTAAACTACCAATTCCAAAGATCTTGATTCCAACCAGACATTCTCAAGAACTCCAAAGAAAAATACAATTAGTTCCAAAATTCTATACAGTTTCTATAAAACCCAGCTCAGCTATGATGGGCCAAAGAGGCATCTTTTCCATCTTAGAAACAAAATTGCTTTGGCTTCTTTCCCCAGGAAATAGGGCATTGTGAATGTAATTCCAGATGCCATAGCCGTAGGGAACAATTGTTAAATGGCCTTTAGGTTCAAACGTATTTTACTTTTCACTAGGGCCAATGCTCTACACTACTGCCACATAGCAGTCATTTTGTTGGGGATTGGGGGGAGGCTGGGTGGTAATCATGGCAGACAAAAGTCACTTAATACCAAGATTACTTTTCTGGTAAGACACATTTTACAGAGGCTTGCTTGGCACTAAGCTTACTTTAGTAATAAATTTTTTAACCAGAACTTGTGATTCTACTCATATATTTATGCTTGTAAAATGAGCAAGGTTTCAATTACACACCAATAGGTTATGCTTCAACATCAATTAATTTTTGCCCCTGGCCATCTACCATTTCTATGGAAGTAGCTTAATAGAAAACACCCTACCTTCAAGATATTTTTCCACTAGTGTTTCTTGTGCAAAAAAAATATATTCTTGGCCCAATCTGTTACACAATAGAGTTTGATTGCTTACATGTGTTTTTATAGTTGACAAAACCCACATTGTCCTCAGCATGTCCCACAAAATATGTGATGCTATGGACCACAGGGGTCAAAAAAGGGAGCTGATTTATATTCAGAATAAGATATAATGTGGGATTTAAGGGACTTTAGGGAAGCTTTCTTGAGGATTCTAGAATAAAGACAAGTCAGTAACTACCTTTCTGATATGAGATGACCAGGTGATTTCTAACATAAGTCCAGGCCTAGGGACAGAATGCCAAGCCTGAACTCAGGAAGTCTTATCTTCCTGTTTGCCTCAGTTTCCTCACCTGTAAAATGATCTCAAGAAGGAAAAGGCAAATCAGTCCAACCAATATCTTTGCCAAGAAAATCTCAAATGAAGTCAGAGAGTCAGACACAGCGGAAAAAAAGACAACAGGAAGGTGTTAATCCCAGCATTTTTTTTTTTTTTTTTTTTTTTTTTTTTTTTGCCCTAGATAGAAAGTATGTGGAAGACAGTATTCAATTCTGGATGCCGTGTTTTATACAGGACTTTGACAAACTAATAGCAGCTAGACAAGGACAATGAAGAGATAAAGGACCTTGAGGCCATGAAGATGAAGACCAGAAAATACTCTCTGGACATATGCTCTGGAAATGCTGTCAGTTTTTTCATCTATAAGATGAAGAGATTAAAGTAATTGACTTTTTTTTTTTTTTTTTTTGCTTTTTTGCTGAGGCAATTGGGGTTAAGTGACTTGCCCAGGGTCTGTGTGACCCTGGAAGTGTTAAGTGTCTGAGACCAGATTTGAACTCAGGTCCTCCTGACTTAAGGGCTGGTGCTCTATCCACTGCGCCATCTAGCTGCCCCAGTAATTGACACTTACAGTTCCTTCTCTAAGGTTATAATTCTATATCCTGGAGATTTTAGCCTGAAGAAAAAAGGATTTAGGGGATACATGGCAGTTATCTTCAATTTTTTGAAGGTCTGATTCTTAGAAGATAGATTTTATGTCTGCTGGGTCCCAGAGGACTAAGCTAGGAGTAACAGGGTAGAACTTCAAAGAGGCAGATTTGAACTCAGTGTAAGGAAAAAAATTCCTAATAATTAGAGCAATCCCAAAGTGGAATGGGTTGCCTTTGGAGTGAGTGTTTTTCCTCTTGTTGGTGGATGTCAAGAAGAAATTAGATAGCTACTTTTCAGTTGTGTTGTAAATTCTCTTTCTGGTACAGGTTGGACTGGAGCAGGGGTTTTCAACTTGGGGTCCATAAATTTGGTTTATTAAAAGGAATATATTGATAACTCTTTTTTTCAGTGTAATTGTTTCCTTTCATAATCTAATGCATTTTATTTTGTGTACTCAAAAATATTGTTCTGGGAAGGGAACCGTAAGTTTCACTAAATTAAGAGGTCCATGACATGAGAGTGATTAAGAACTGCTGGACTAGGTGGTCTTTGTCCAGATCCAAAATGTGGTGATTTCATGGAACATATATTACAAGTAATAGTAACAATAATATTTTCAATGAAGAATTCAAGGAAAATAGGAATGGAAAAAAAATTTGAAGGAGAAAATTCAAGAAGGAGCAATTGAAATCTATTAGAAATGTCTTTCTTTAGGAAAATATAGAGAACATGCATTAGCGTCTCACGCTCTAAGGCCTCTGCCTTGGCCTTCTGTTATGAGTCACACTTAAACATCAGGGGGACTTAAAATGTTCCTCTGATCCCTGCTCTCTCTGACAGCTAACCACCTAATTACTGAACTTCCTCTTCATCATTTGCCTCTCATCAGGGCCCTTTGATTCATTTTCACTCTTATCTAATATGTTGTTATAAATATCCAGTCACTTTCAATGGAATTATTTGCTTCCCTCTGACACAATTTCACCGTTCCCTTCAACTTCCTTGATGAAGATGCTTTTGTGGAATGAGTCACTTTTATTTTAGGGTTTCTCAAAGCTGAAGGTGACTTATCAGTTTGTCAGTCTGAATCAAGGGAGATAGAGCTCTCTCAAATCTCACGTCATGTTCTTGTACATTCTGATCAGCTGGTTAACATCTGTGCCCCTGTTGTTTCTGGCCCATGAGCTATTTCTTTGTGCTGAATATGGGTCATGGAGGATAGCCACTTATTACTTCTGCTAAGAAGTAAAAAGAATAAAGGAAAAATTTACGTCTATATCTGATTTCTCAATATTGATTGCCATAATGTATTTTTCTAAATAATTATTTTTATTTTATAATAAAATATTTTTATAAATAAATTTAAAAATATTTATTTTTATAAAAATTTGACTCTATACAAGTATAAATATAGTATTCAAATATATCATATATTCTCAGAGTATCAATGATATAGACATTTGAATGATGTTACAGAAGGACAGATTTTGACTCAAGTTAAGAAAGAACTTTCTAACAAAGCTTTCCAATAATGTATTAGCTTGACCCTAATTCAGACAGCTGGATGATGCCATAGTTCATAGAGTGTCAGGCCTGGAGTCAGGAAGACTCATTATCCTGAGTTCAAATGTGACTTATTACTTATTAGCTTTGTGATCTTAGGCAAGTCACTTAACCTTACTTGCCTCAGTTTCCTCAAATGTAAAATGAGCTAGAGAAAGAAATGGCAGATCACTTCAGTATCTTTGACAAGAATGTCCCCAAAAGGAATCAGAGTCACATATGACTGAAAAATGACTAAAAACAAAAAACTAAGGTAGCTCATAAGGTTCAACCCTTGATCTAGAATTCAAATCCTACTTCAAATACTTATTAGTTGTGTACCATGGGCAAGTCAATTAACCTATGTCTACCTCATTTCCTTCATCTATAAAGTAGGGATTATAATGGCACTTAGCTTAGAGGATGATTGTGAGGATCAAATGAAATAATATTTGTAAAATCTAAAGTACTATATAAATACTAGCTTTTATTATTTGATTCAACAAATATTTATTAAATTTCTACTATGTGCCAGAGAAGTGAGTCTACGATGCTTGTCCTCTTCAGTTTTAGGTGCCAGAGGTGAGCCCCATGGGGACCAAGAAGTTGGGTCATGGCAACCAGCCTGGTGTGGGATCCCTGAGAAGCCAGAGTGCCTGGAACTCAAGCTTCAGGGGAGTTTGAGATTTGGAACTGGACTGTTCTCTAGCAAAGCTTCTAAAACTGTGGATTGTGACCCCATATGGAGTCTTGTAATTGAATTTGGGGGTTGTGAAATTATGATTTATTATCAGTAAATGTTTTATTTGTATACTTGTTTTATATAATTATATATCTGGAGTGTCATAAAAATTTCTTGGGTGAAAAGGAGTTGGGAGTAAGAAAAAGTTTAGAAAGTCTTGATCTATAGGAATGGAGGTAAATTATGAACATTTCTTTTCCCTCCCTAGAGATTGAGGTGGTGCAAAGGGAGGATAGATCATGTCTCCCACATTTTGAAAGAATAAGTTTCTATATTTGTGATTATACTTTTTAAAATAAATATTTCTGTATAAAAACAGATCTGTTATTAGCTAATGAATCTGAGCATACAGGACCCCCTACAGTTAAGGGAACATCATCATAGGGCCAGAGCCTAGGAAACTGTCCTTCCTCCTCAATCAAACTTCTTTAGGAGAACCCTGGGGAAAAAAATGAAATATAATCTACCTGTCTTGCCAGGAAGGGCCAGAGGGGATATGTGTTGCATATAAAACACAAACTGAGGCTCTGAGAAGCTGACTAACTCACCTGGAGTCATATAGTTGGAAGTTCTCTAATGGGAGCCCTGCTATTGCTCTACATCCAGTTTTCAATGAAGAAGAAAATATTCAAATGTCAGAGAGGGAGAAGATTTCTAGGATGTGAAATATACATGAATACATGGGAAAGGTCTTAACCATTATTCAATGTGCACTCCAGTCAGCCCATAGAACACAAGTCCCAGGAGATCCATAAACACAGCCCTTTTGGAGGCTCCCGACCCAGGTAAGCCATTTCCCTTTCCTGCTGCCTTGCCTCCCAGAGAGTGACTTCTGTTTCACATTACCCAGTCGGGACAGCTGAAGCCCAGCGTAACTAGAAACATCACAGCTCTTTGTATAAAGGCCTTTCAAGCAATATTTGGCCTTCCCCAGTGCTGCTTTCAGTCCCAAGTCAGAGTAAAGCTTCATCTCTGACAACAGCCGAGCCCCCTGAACAGTCAGTACTCACACGCCCAGGAACCAATATGGGTTTGCTTAAACATCCCAAATTGAGACAGGCACTTTCATGGAATTACTAAAAGTGGGTTTCTGAAATGTTCCCATAATAATGTACAGCAAAAGCAGCGAATGGATGTTCTCCATTTCAGACACAGAAGTAAATATGTTTCCAATTACATTCAGGTTCAAGTTATTTCTCCAAACAGAAAATGCCCTCTATAAACTCTGCTTGGATTACATTGGAGTTGTTGAAGGGAAGGGGGTGGAAGGGGAAGAATGGATGGAAGATATGTCTCATCTTAGAGGTCTGGCTCAAAAACTGGAAGGAAAACAAAATGGATTGATTGAGAGCTTCGGTTAAGACTATCATCTACTCTGATTTGTAAGAGACTACCTCAAGTTTGAGATCATTTTAGGATATAGATTTATTTTTCTTAACAATGAGTGCTTTAAGACTGATGTTATCCCTCCCTTCTTTCAAAGTTACTGGTGATCTGATGAGTAAGTTTTATTTTTAATCCCACTCATCCTTTTAACCCTGTCTTCTCATTTTTTACTACCTAGTTCTTTCCTTCTCTCCCCATTTTTACTCTTCCTTCTTGATATTTTTTGCCTTCCCAATTTCTCTCCTATTCTCATATGTATCAATCAATCAATAAACATTTATTAAGTGCCTACTTCATAAATAAGGGCAGCTAGGTGCTACAGTGGATAGAGTGCTAGGCTTGGGGTCAGGAGGATCTAAGTTCAACATCTGGTTTCAAACACTCACTGACTGTGACTTTGGGAAATCACTTAACTGTTTGCCTCAGTTTCCTCATCTGTCAAATGGGCTAGAGAAGAAAATGGCAAACTACTCTGGTATGTTTGGCAAGAAAACCCCAAATGCAAGGAAATGGAAATTAATTGGATGTCTATCAGTTGGCAAATAGCTGAGTAAGTAATCATATATGAATGTAATGGAATATTATTATTCTATAAGAAATGATGAGAAGGCTGATTTCAGAAAAGCCTGGTAAGATTTACATAAAATTGAGTAAAATGAGCAGAACCAAGAGAATATTGTTCACAGTAACAACAAGATTATGTGATGATCAACTGTGATGAACTTGACTCTTCAACAATGCAGTGATTCAAGGCAATTCCAATAGTTTTGGGATGAAAAATGCCATCTGCATACAGAGAGAGAACTATGGACCCTGAATGTGGATTGAAGTATATTATTTTCACCTTTGTTGTTGTTGCATGTTTGCTTGTTTTTTCTTTCTTTCTTGTGGCTTTTCCCCTTTTGATCTGATTTTTCTTGCACAACATGAGAAATATTGAAATATGTTTAAAAGAATTGCACTTACTCAGTTTATATCAGATTGCTCATCTTAAGGAGAAGGGAGAAAAACTTGGAACAAAAATTTTACAAAAATGAAAGTTGAATACTATCTTTACATGTATTTGGAAAAATAAAATACTATTAAAAAAGAAAGAAAGAAAGAAAGAAAACCCCAAACAAAGCCATGAAGAGTCTGCCATGACTGAAATGACTCAACAACAAATGCCTAATAAAAGGTATTGTCCAAAACTCTGGGGTGCAAAGGAAGCAAGACATAGTCCCTGCCCTTAAGAAGCTTACAACCTAATGGGGAAGGCAATGTGCAAACATACACAAAGCAAGAGATATACAAGAAATGGGAAATAATTAGCAGAAGGAAAACACTAGAATTAAGTGGAATTGGAAAAGATTTTTCAGTAAAGATGGGATTTTAGTTGGGACTTACAAGAAACCAGGGAAATTAGTAGGCAGGATTGAGGAAGGAGAACATTAGAGCTGGCCCTATTATTCTTGAATATCCTCTGCCCCATTTTGTCATTTCCTAAAAGATACAATAATTACAGATTTAGAGCCAAAAAGATCCTCAGAGGTAATCCCGATCCCTTTATTTTAATAGATGAAGAGATCAAGGATCTTAAGTAGGTAAGTCCCAATTTCTCTAGAATTCTGTTTCCTCATCTGTTAAAAGAGAGATAGACTAAAGCTGACCTCTAAGGTTCTTTCTTACTTTAGGTCTCTGATCCTGGTGCCAAAATTCAATCAACTCACCCAAATTGCTCTCTACACAGACCTTGGAACCCCATCACCCTTCCATATTCCAATTTGTTTAACTTAGATCATTGGTAGCTACACAAAATGAGCATCAGATGAACAATTTGTTCAATTTATACTATTGCTTCTTTATGAATGTCTTGTTATTACAGGCAGCAATCCTTTGGAATAAGAACAGACATTTTAAATTCAAAGATCTAAGGTACTTTATCTTCTTAAGGGAAATAAATATTTAACATATAAATATTAGAAAAGAGTTTTTTTGGTCAAAACTGAAAGCCAAATAAAATTCTTGGACTGGAGTCTAGCTATCTGATATCTCATGTGGGACTTCTCTTTAAAATTCCAATCAATTTCCTCTCATTTTCTTATTCATTTTACCTTTCCTAAGCAAATGAAACATTTTGCTGATGTTGAGATTCACAATTTCAGCCCTTCTAAAGTTTTTTTTTTAAATCATATGCTAATTGGCACATTGATGGACACTGCAGGGCACTAATATGGAAACAAACACAGTCCTTACTTTCAAGGAACTTATAATCTAATAAATATTCTCTTTCCTTCTTCTTAGATCTTTTCACTACTGGCCAAAATAGAATAAACTCCATTCTCAAACATTAGGCCATCAAAGTTGAGGTTTGCTCCCCCTCCAGGTGTTGCTGGATGATGGCCTATAAACATTTAAGTAGTTTTTGCTAAAAGACTGAAATTCTACTTCCCTTAATATTTGTGCAGTTGAATGAATAGATTTAGACCTGGAAAGGACCTGCAAAATTTTTTGCCAAGTATGGTGATACATGCCTGTAATCTCGGCTATGGGGGAGAATGATGTTGGTGGGACACTTGAACCAGGGAGTTTTAAGCTACAATGCAACATAGCTGATCTGGTGTCTTCTCTAAATCCAACATCAATATGTGTACTCCCAACAGTGGGAATCACCAGATTGCCTAAAGACAGACAAATGTGCACAAGTCAGCAACAGAACAGGTCAAAGCATCCATGATCAGTAGTGGAATTAGGCCCACAATTGGCTGCCATACTTCTAACCTAACTGAGATAGGGAGATTCAGTCTCCTAAATAGATGAATAAATGGATAGATAGCTACTCTAGATACCATTCTTTACTTAATAGTATTTTATTTTTCAGTTAAATAGTTTTCAACATTCATTTTGTAAGATTTTGAGTTCCCTCTCTCTCCCTTTCTTCCCTCCTCCCCAAGATATCAAACAATTATATATTTCAATGCCATTCTTTTACAGAAGAGTAGACTGAGGACTAGGAAGGCTAATTGATTTATGCCCAGGATCACACAACTAGTAAGTAATTGTCAGGTCCAGGGTTTAATCTACTAAAACAAAGATTCACATGGGATTTTTTTCTACTTTTGGAAAAAGAATGTGTTTGCATTTGTAAGTGTGGATGTGAGAATAGAGGGCAAAGGAAAGAACAAAATGGAGAATAAAGACAGTAGTTTCCCAAAGACCTGGTAGAGATTAGATGAGAGTGGGGTTTTTTTCAATCCCCTTAGATCCACTCATAGCTCTGCTATCCAAACCAGAAGTAAGTTCTGGAACCAATTAAATGAAAAAACACAAGTTATTTCATTTATAAATGAACAAATGGATCAATTATGTAAACATCTGTCAGTTCAATTTCATATAAAAGTGCATAAAGTCTTGTGACCAGAAAAAAACTTAAGGGATCACCCAATCCTATTGTTTATTTTACAAATGAGGAAAATGAGACCCAGAGAAATTAAATCACTTGTTCGGGTTTGAAAGTTCTATGAATTAGGTAGTTTGACTTTCCAAGAAAACAAATGTATTGTTCTATGTATCAGGAAGTAATATAAAAAGCAGACTGGTTCTGGAGTCAGAAGTCCTAGGTTCAAATCTTGCCTCTAACATTGATTGCCTGTGTGGTTTTTGACAAGTTATTTTATCTCTCTGGCCTCAGTTTCCCCCTCAGTAAAATAGAGGATGTGATCTAGATGACCACTAAAGTCCCATCTAACTCCTTTATCTATATGGCTGGTAAGTTCTGGTTCCTATCTTTGGTCAATCTGGCTTCCCATTGGGCTGTGGGATAGAGGGCAGAGGACCCATCTTGGGTTAAAACCCTGGTTCTACCACTTACTAGAAATATGATTTTGTATAAGTTATTTAAATTCTCATATCCTCAGTTTCTCCACTTGTAAAATGAGGATAATACAACTACCTACACAATCTATGTCCCAGAGTTGTGAGTAGCACATGAAAAGATATATTTGTAAACAGCCAAACATTATAAAAATGCTTTGTAAACTACAAAGCACTCCATCTTTCACAGGAGATCAAAGCCTTTTAAGTAATGGGAGATCACTGTGAGGTAAGGGGGGAAAAGCACCATATTTTCATTAGATGTTGCTTGCCTTCTGGACCTCATCAATGTGTGTGTTCCCTCTAGTAGTGAAGATTGTAATCTCCCCACTCTCCTCCAGGCTATTTCATCCCCTGTGATTTTTGTTCACATGTCCCCATAAATACTCCATAGGTGGTCTATCCAACATGCTGTAGGTTTTCTTCTAGGCCTTTTAACAATACTTGGGTGCCAGGAGAGTACTTGGGTTCTATGTTTGTTATCCCTTACTCTCCATATATGTGGCTGACCCACTTACTATTTTCATCATGTCTTACTCAACTTATATTTTCGTTAATTTTTTTCCTCACCATGGTGCTTTACTTCTTATATATTTACAGTGACTCCCTATTATTTCTTCTCCTCAGTAAGGGGAAGTCAGGACCAAGATAGTCATCTGTTTTTATCTTACTTTTGATTGCCATGACATGCAAGTAAGTTGGATTTAAGTGAGGGAAGCTGTGGAAAGTTACCTGCTTCACTTTCCCTTCTAGAGCCATCTGAGTCCAGTGTGGCCAGATATAGATCCAGATGACTGGAGATGGCCTTGGATACAATAGGAGATCTTGATCTGTTTTAAACTAAGGTCTTAAACAGGCATTGATCAATAATAGGTCCCAGCACAAACCCCAATTGGTATTTGTTTGGGTCCAGATAACTCAGCCATGATTATATAACCAAAACACAGTACATTAGCTCTTAATCTTTTTTTTTTTCTTTTCCCTTTTACACCATGACCCTACCCAATAATGGTTATTCTAGTAAGGGAATTACAATCTGACTGCCTACTCTTGATGCCTTCATCTGGGTACCTAAATAGGGCAGTGGGCAGAGGTCTGGGTTTAGAGTCAGTAATTCATTTTTGTGAGTTCATATCTAGCTTCAGACATTAACAAGCTGTGTGATTCTGGAGAAGTCATTTAACCCTGTTTGCCTCAATTTCCTCATCTGTAAAATAAACTGAAGGAAGGACTGGGGAACCATTCTAGTATCTCTGCCAAGAAAAACCCCAAATGGGGTCATAAAGAGTCAGACTGCTAAATGATTCAACAATAACAATTCAGCGCTTTCTGGTTGTCTGTCTTCTTCTTCTTTTGAATATTTCCCAGCAAATGTCTAGGATATCCCCTTATTTGATCTGTTATGTTTCCTTCCAAATTGGTTCCCTAGTTAATAGATAGCTACTCTGGTTTGCAGATTCATGGAGTTGGAGGGACTGCTAGAGACTCTCTAGTTGGACCCACACCCCAACAAGAATCCCTTCTACCACAAATCTAATAAGTGGACATCCATTTTTTGCTAGGATTCTTATGATGAAGGGTAAGTTACTATCTTCTGAGGCAGCCCTATTCCCTTTTGATGGAATCCTACTTTTTTTTTTTTTGATCAAAGATTGAGGACCTGTAATAATATATATATGTATGCATATAAGTATAGGTTGTTTTCTTTGCAACCTTTTCCTTCCTGTTTCTAGATAAAAATTACTTTAGAATCACAGGTGTTACTTATGATCAGAAGATCAAATCTGCCCCAAATCCTTGAGTCAGGGACAGAAGCAATTATACCTTACCCCAATATGCAAACAAGGTAGTATTACTGTCCCAAATTCCCATCATGTGAGGTCGTCAGTTTCCAAGGATGGCAGAACATCATTAGTTCCATTTGGAAAAGAGTACAAACATAAGGTCACCCCACCCACCATATGTTACTGTTAATGCCTGACTGACTTCTGGGGATAGTATGGTTCTATTGGCAATTAGCTGAGACATTCAAACTCTGAACTTTGGGAGCTGGGTGAGGGTAGGGATGAGGAGAAAAGGAAAAAAAAAAGAAAGAAAGCATTTATTGTTTTACAATAGTGCTAATTGCTTTACAAATATTATCTCATTTGGTCCTCACAATAATTTTGAGAAGTGCTAATATTTTCACATTTAACTGGGGAAGGAAGGAAACTGAGGCAAACAAGTTTAAGTGACTTGCCCAGGCTCATATAACTAACTAATAAATGTCTGAGGTTGGATTCAAACTCAGTTTTCCTGATTCCAGATCCAAGAAGACAAAGACAAAAGAGAGACAGAGACAGTCAGAGAAGAGATTGGCAGAGTAAAAATGGGCAGGGATAGTATAGAAAACAGCAACGGAAACTAACATTAATGTGATTTTTTTAAATCCCTCATCAACCTAATGCAACAGCCCTAGTTTCCATGGATGCTAATCTCTTGAATTAGTCAGTGGCCCATCTCTTTAATGCTGGGGGAGTTTTTTGAGCCTTGCTTAAACTCCTCAGGTCATAGGGCCATGGGATACCTCAGTCATCCTAAGAGTCAAAACAGAAGAAGAGATTTGAAAGGAAGAGAAAGAATCAGAGAAAAAGGTCCCAGTGGGTTTGAATTCCAACTCAGCCACTTTCAAATTTACTGCCTCTGTGAAATTACTTAACCTCTCTCAGTCTCAGTTTCCTCATCTATAAAATGAGATAGTCTCTGATTTCTCTTCTTATTTTAAATTTGAGACACTTTGATTCTAGTTTAAGAAGAAAGTGCTATAGAAAATCTGTTTTCAGTAAATCTTCAGAGAGGCAGTATGGGCTACTGAATGGATGCTGGCACTTGAAGGTCTGAAGACCTCCATTTAAATCCTGCCTTTGATGCTAATTGTGTGACTAGGTAGTGTGAAATTCAAATAAGATCATGTAAAGCATTTTGCAAATCTTTTTTTTTTTTATTTTTTTAATTAAAGCTTTTTATTTGTATAACATATGTATGGGTAGTTCCCCAGTATTGATCTTTACAAAGCTTTCCATTACAAATTTTACTCCTCCCCCCCAACCCCTCCCCTCCCCTAGATGGCAGGAAGTCCACTACATGTTAATAATGTAATAATAGTTGACAAGTTAAAGCACTTTGCAAATCTTAAAGCATCATGTAATTATTACATTTCCTATTTCTTGAGCACTGAATCATGGGCAAACATAGAACATACCTTGCTTGAACACACAAACACACATGTATAAATACATATACACACACATATATGTTTGTGTGTGTATACACACATAGTGGGCATGCACATATATGCACACTGACTATTTGTGAGGTCCCATGGAAAAATAACACAGGAATCTACAAACCCAGATGATGCAATATTATTTTCTAGGAGTTTATAATCTATTAATTTAAATTATGAGATTGAAAACAGGTATCTTTTGTCTTTCTTTGTATCCCCAGTGCATAGCCTAGTACCTGAAACATTTGTTCAATCACTTGACTTGTTTCTGACCCTCCATAACTCCCATTTGAGGTTTTCTTGGCAGAGATACTGGAGTAGTTTTCCATTTCCTTCTCCAGCTCATTTTACTAGATGAGAAAACTGAGGCACACAGGGTTAAGTGATTTGCCCAGGATCACACAGCTAATGAGGTTAGATTTGAAATGAGATCTTTCTGACTCTACTGACCCAACTTTCTATTTTGCTATCTAGCTGCCCCTGCCTGAAACAAAATGGGTGCTAATAAATATTTTTTGACTTACTGACTAGAAAGGTAGGATAAATATAAGAAAAAGGTCTAATACCACCCAGAATGTACAAGCCCCAAGAAAAATACAAGTTTGTTTCAGTAAGTCAGTCAACAAATCTTTAATTAAGGATTTAGTATTCATTCCCTGCTAAGTGCTGGGAAGCCAGAAAAAGATAAAAAACAATCCCTCCCTTCAAGGATCTTACATTCTAATGGAGGAGACAACATGTAAATAACTAGATGTTTTTACATATATTTGGCATAGATTGGAAGTTATCTCAAAGGGATAAACACTAACAGTGGAGGGGCATGGGGAAAGGGCTACAAAAGATATTTGAGCTATCTTTTTTTTTTTTTTTTTACAAAAAGAAGACATTCTTTGCCTCAATTCTTACCTAGCCTTAATCAGTGAATAGACCTTGCCTCAGTCAAACTGAAATCTGTTAGCTTAAAAAGACCAAGGTCTCCCACTGCATCCAGGGCCACCCCCAATGTCTTGTCACTGGACCCAAATGACTCTGGAGAAGAAAGTGAGGCAGGTGACCTTGCATAACCCTCCCTCACTTAAATCCAATGCACTTGCATCTCATGGCATCACTTCCCTGATGTCATAATCATGTCTTGAAGGACAAACAACAACAACAAATGAAACCAAGGAATATAAGTCCAGGAGCGAGAACAGAAGAAACAGAGATCCAGCCAGCAGAGAGAGAGAAAAGGATTGGTTTACAAAGAAAGGTTTCTTGAAGGAAAGGATAAGTCTTTCTTGAAGAATAGGTGAGATTATAATACATAGAAATGGGAGTGGAGACAAAAAGATGAGGGGAATGTAAGACATAGTCCAAGAAAAGGAAAAAATAAGCAAAGAAGCTCAGGGAATAGTAAACAGGCCATTTTTATTTTCAAAATTTTTACTATTCTGAACTGGACAGATGCCAACAAACATGAGCCCTTTTGTATGCAAAGAACAAAAAAGGAGTATTATATACTTCTCATTTCTTATATGTGTGTATATGTGTATTTGTATGGATAGATACACACACATATTTCTCATATATTGTTTGGAATTTTTTAAATGTATACTTAAAAACAAGCCATTTTGACTGGAACATAGGGATGTATAGTCAGAGATAAGATTACATCTCTTCAAGAAAACTACAGACATCAAAGGAATATTTCATGCAAAAATGGGCATGATAGAAGACAAAAATAGTAAAAAGTTAACAGAAGTAAAAGAGATTAAGAAGAGGAAACAAGAATACACAAAAGAACAACCAAAGAAAGATTTTAACATTGCCAATAACTGTGATAGTGTGGTTACTGATCTAAAGCTAGATATCCTGGAGAATGAAGTCAAGTAAGTTAGGAAGATTGCTAACAATAAGGCTGGTGAAGGTGATGGAAGTCTAGCTGAACTATTTCAAATCCTAAAAGATGATGCTGTTAAAGTATTGCACTCAATATGCCAGCAAACTTGGAAAACTCAACAGTGACCACTGGATTGGAAAAGACCAATTTATGCCCCAGTCCTAAAGAATATCAGTGTCAAGAAATGTTCAAATTACTGAACAATAATGCTCATTTCACATGCCAGCAAGGTTCACATTTCAGCAATGCATGAATCGAGAATTTCCAGAAATGCAGGCTGGTTTTTGAAGAGGCAGGGGAACCAGAGACCAAATTGCCAACATTTTCTGAATTATGGAGAAAGGGAATTCCAGAAAAAAATATCTTCTTCTGCTTCCTTGACTACACTAAAGCCTTTGACTGTGTGGATTACAACATGGAGCAATTTCTCAGAGAAGCACTAAATCATCTTACTTATCTCCTGAGGAACCTGCAGGCCAAAAAGCAACAGCTAAAGTAGAAGATAGAGCAAGTGATTAGTTTAAGATTAGAAAAAGAGTATGACAAGGCTGCATATTGTCATCTTGTTTTTTTTAACTTATATGCAGAATACATCATACAAAATGCTAGGCTGGATGAATCAAAAGCTGGAGTTAAGGGATATCAACAGTTTCAGATAAGCAGATGATACCATTCTCATGCTAGGAAGTAAAGAATTAAGAAGCCTCTTGATGAGGGTGAAAGAAGAGAATGTAAAAACTGGCCTAAAGGTTAACATTAAAAAAAACAAACAAAAAACCCTAAAACTAAAAAACTAATCTTTTGGCAATTGGCTGTTGAGTGTTGGACCATAAGGAAAACTGAATGCCACAGAATCCATGCTGGAGAAGATTTTTGAGAGCCCTTTGGACAGTAAGGAGATCAAATCAGTCAATACTTAAAGAGATTAGTTCACACTATTGTTGGAATGCACCAAAGATGCTGGGATACCAGGACATGGGTTATTGTGTTGTCTTTGAAATAATTCAGGCTCAGTCTCCAAATCAATCATGGGCATTTATTTGGGCATTAAGCTGGAGTAACCCAGCAGAGTGGGGTGAGAGAAGATAAAGTAAAAAAAAAAAAAACAGAATTGGGCAGAATAGGAAAATTGGATTATCTCAGGAGATTTTGTATATCTTTGGACAATTTCCCTATGATTGGATTAAGATATATATGGAAAAAAGGTAAGAAGCCCTTTTGCTTTAATGAGGTCTATGTGAATGAGTAATAGGATTTTGGGAGCTAAGGCAGCAGCTAGATATGCATAGAAAAAATAAAGGGTCCTTTCGTTCTAATGAGGTCCTGTAATAAGGATCTGGACAGAGATGGTAACAATAGAATTAGAAAGAAAAAAATTATGTGAAGTTGGACTGAACTAGTGGACAAAATAATTCAGTGGTTCACAGGCTAGAAAGTGACAGGATTATTGGGGATGGAGCAGCAGCTAAAATTCCATCTTGATTCACATGATTCTTTCCAGGGTTGTGAGAATTAGATGATGTAATATTTATAAAGACTTATCTTGAGCACCATATAAATGTTAACTATTGTTATTATTATTATTATCATTAGGCCACCATTAAACCAGCTATCTGACTTTAAAGCCCAAACTCTTTTGCCCTTTGTTTAAAACATAAGGGGGAACCACTAAAGGATTTCGAACAGAAATTAATTACAAATAACCCAAATGAATGGATGAATGAATGAGAGATAAAACATTTATTCAGCGTTTTTCTTTTTTTTTAAGTTTTCAAAACACATGCATAGATAGTTTTCAACATTCCCCCTTGCAAAATCTTGTATTCCAAAATTTTTTTTCTCTCTCCCTTCCCCCCACCCTCTCCCCTAGAAGGCAAGTAATCCAATATATATTAAACATATGCAATTCTTCTACACATATTTCCACAATTATCATTCTGCACAAGAAAAATCAGATCAAAATGGAAAAAATGAAAAAACAAAAAAAACAAAATGCAAGCAAAAAACAACAAAAAATGAAAATGCTATGTTGTGATCCACACTCAGTCCCCATAGCTCTCTCTCTCTCTCTGGGTGCAGATGGCTCTCCATCACAAGACCATTGGAACTGGCCTATTCAGCATTTTCTATGTAAGTGAGTAGGACAATCCCTGCCCTCAAGGAACTTACCTTCTAATGGTAAAAGATAACACACTGATACATTGTTAGGATTGTGCCATATTAATAATAATCATAAGAATAATAACTGATGTTGATGTTGCTCTAAGTACTCACAAAGCAATTTGTGCACAAAGTTTCAGATGAGCTTCATAACAACGTGAGGTGCATAATATAAGTGTTATTAGTAACTTGTCCATGGATAGTTACTGAACATCTGAGTTGGATTTTGAACTTAAGTCTTCCTGACCCCAGGTCCAGAGTTCTATCCACTATACTAAGTTGTAGGAAAGTAAAGATTAGAAGCAGAATGATTTGTAGGCTACCTTAATAGTCCTAGTGAGTTGTAATAAGGACCTGAACAGAGATGGTAACAATGGAACTAGGAAAAAAAAAAAGCAATTTATGATGTGAAGTTGGGCTGAACAAGTGGACAAATAATTCAGTGGTTCATTGTTTGGAAAGGGGTTGCTCAGTTACCATTTGTTTTGAGGGGCAGCACCACAGTCAGAGTTCAGGGCACAAAGATATGGGCAAGGAGATGGTTTGGAGTCCAAATGAAATCTTGTTCTCATTATGTCTACAAATCTCTAAATTACTTCAAAGGATTTCATTAGTTAATAACTATTTATTTAATGCTTACTATATCTGAGTCGAGCACCATGCTAAATTCTGAAGAAAGGCAAAAAACACTCCTTGCTCTCAGAGAGTTCACAGTTTGGACATCTAAATAACTAGTTACGCACAAAATATAGACAGAGTAGATGAAAAGTGATCTGAGAGGGAGTGGAGCTAGAAGCTGGCAAGCCCTAATTGGAGGATAGGATTAAGGGAACTGTGGGCTGGGAATGGGAAATAGGGTTTGTATGTTAGCAGTCAGGGATTCATAATCACTAGGATGAGGATAACATACAAATTTAGAGCAGGGGTTGGCAGACTACTGCCTTAGGCTATTTTTGTACCTGGTAGTAGCTAAGAATAGTTTTTATATTTTAAAATATAATAAAACTTAATTTTATTTTAAAATGTAACAACCATTCTTAGTTCATGACCAGGACAAAAACAGATGTGGCAATTTTTGCCAAATCTTGGTAGTAAGTATATAGACCTTTCCTGACCTCTTCAATCATCGTCTATGAGTAAGAACATCCAGTGATTTAGGAATTTAAGGATAATTCTTCATAAATTAATGATACTTACCGCCAAATCCCAGAAAAGTTCCTAAATCTACCTATGTTAGTGACAATGACTTTTTAAGGATTGTTTCTATTTCTTCCAGGTGAATGCTCACATCTTGCTGAAGTTAGATGACTCATACTCTTAACAGATGCTCTGCAAAACTGGCAGTTATTAATTGAAAGTTTCAGATCAGCCTTCTCTAATCTAATACACTCATCAATCTCTTTTCATCATCTTCCAGAGTCTTTCTAAAAAAAAACAATAAGGTCATCTAGGTATACTACACTTCCAAATAATTCATAGCTCTAACTTCTTTTTCCATCAGTTATTGAAAAGCAGCTGGTGGCCCTGAGATTCCTTGAGGCACACTCTCAAATTGGTGAAATCCTGCTAGGCAGATGAAAACTGTCTTCGATTTGTCTTTTTCTGCCATAGGATTCTGAAAATAACTGCTGCCCAAGTCCAAGCCTGAAAACCACTGTCTGCCAAACAAAACAATCCAGACAAGACCACTTGCTTCTATATATGTTTTTGGTTTTGTTTTTGGGTTTTTTTTGCAAGACCTTGAACAGGCTGTATAAATGGTAAAAGCACTCAAATATTAAGTCCAACCTTTTTCTTATAATATTCTACCAAAACTTTAAATACATTGGAACTGAGTCCAATTAGTGTTGATATGGGTTGGTGGTTTTAGAAGACCTGGAAGCTTAAGATAAAAGTAAGTCTATTAGTTATGGAACAAGCATTAGTGGGGTCGGGAGTGGCAGGGAGTCAATGTTGATAATGTAGGTTCACTTCTTTGTTGGCATCAAAACCAGTTTTAGGAAACATTAAAATATTAAAATAACTTTAATATATCTCAAATGTGGGTAATTGGTATCTTCCTATCCAACACATATTAATCCTTTAATGAGGGAAAGGGAAAAGAACAAACATTTATTAAGCACCTACTGTATGCCAAGCATTAATTAGGCTTTCCACATTTTATCTCATCTGATTATAGGTTATAAAATATTCATCTTAGATGTCACTGGTAAATACTAAGCATTTCTTACCCTAATCTGTGCTAAAATCAAGGGTAAGGATTCAAATCTAAAAATATTCAGATGAAAGCTAATCATGTTTTTCTATCCTGTGTAACTTTTGTCTATGTCCTCCTGAGATTTGGCCATGAGATCTCCACCTAATATATTAGAAGCCTTCTTTGATTTCTCCTGATATCAGAGAGGTGCCACCACTGACCATCTATCACTCCATCCCTCCCTCTTGCCATACAACCAGCCCGTCTTTTCTTTCTATTCTTGAATTATTTATTATCCTTTACTTCTGCTTTTCATCAGAGTTCCTCTTTGGTTATTTGTTACAGTCTGCTGCTCACACTCACCATACACATTTCCATTGATCTCTCTGTGATGGTCATTTTAGAGGCCATGGTATTCTAAGTCTCAAGAGTATATACACTGATAAAATGTTTGTAATGAAAAAAAAATGGAATTTTGCTGTTATAGGAAATTTAGGATCATTAAAAATACAATAATCTAGCCCATGATGTTCCTTTTGAGAAAGCACAAAAGATAAGAGTGCTAGATATAGAGTTAGGAAGATCTGAATTCAAATTCAGCCTTTGACACTAGATGTAAAACCCTGGAAAAGAGTCTCTTAATCCCTGCCTGCCTCAGTTTTCTTGAGTATAAAATGGTATCCGGGGGGCGGAGCCAAGATGGAGAACTGCGGACAGCTTTCTCTGTGAACTCCCGGGACATTCCCTCAAACTCAGATAAAGTAAGCCTTCCAACTGGTTTCTAAGTGAGAGCAACTCCAAGCATTCGGACTACAACACACTTCTATCAAAGATCTACAGTGAAAGAACTCCGGAGAAGGTTAGCCTCAGGGGAAATCGGCCGCTGGTCGCAATCAGACTCCAGCCGGGCGGAAGTCAGGGCTGTGATAGAGGGGCGGATTTTGGGCACCCAGGAAGCCCCTGGGAGACGCCTGGGCCACTTTGCTCTGCTTGCGGGCAGGTGCTTTGGCAGATCTGCCTTTGGAAAAGGGTGGATCCAGACCAACTGAAAACGTGGTCCTAGTGCGAATCTAGCCCGACCAGCCTCAGACCGGAAGTCAACTCGGCAAACTGCCCCAGGGCAAATACAAATCGTTGCAGTTTTCTCTGGTTTTGAACAATATCCCAACTTTAAATCATGAGCAAGAAGCAGAAGAGAGCTCTCACCATAGAAAGCATTTACGGAGAAAAAATAGAATAGTCCCCAGATCCTGACATTATGAAAACAATCCCAGATGAAGCCACAAAGGCAGACTTAAGTTGGTCTCCCTTTCAGAAGGCTTACCTGGATGATTGCATTAAGAATCTCAAAAGAGAGCTAGAAGAAGAATGGGGAAATAAATTGAGATCAGGGCAACAGAAATATCAAAAACTGGAAAACAGGACTGGTGAATTGGAAAAAGAAAACAGTTTCCTGAAAAACAAAATTGGTGAATTGGAAAAAATCACCAATTCACTGGAAAATAAAAATGGTGAACTGAAAATCAAAATTGGTGAATTGGAAAAAGACAACAATTCACTGAAAAACAAAATTGGTGAATTGGAAAAAGACAACAATTCACTGAAAAATAAAGCTGGCAAAATGGAAAAAGAATGCATTGAATCAAGAAATTCAATTGGCCAGCTACAAAAGGAGCTAAAAAAGATAACGGAAGGAAATAATACTTTAAAAATTAAAATTGAACAAATAGAAGTAAATGACTCAATAAGACTTCAAGAATCAGTTAAACAAAAACAAAAAAATGAAAAAATAGAAGAAAATATGAAATATCTCCTAGGAAAAACAACTGACTTGGAAAACAGATCCAGGAGAGACAATTTAAGGATTATCGGACTCCCTGAAAGCCACGATGAAAAAAAGAACCTGGATGCTATCTTCCAGGAAATCATGAAAGAGAATTGCCCTGATGTTTTAGAATCAGAAGGCAAAATTGGCATTGAAAGAATTCACCGATCACCTCCAGAAAGAGACCCCAAAATTAAAACCCCAAGGAATATCGTGGCCAAACTTCAGGACTATCGCACCAAGGAAAAGATATTGCAAGCAGCTAGAAAGAAACAGTTCAAATACCGAGGAACTGTCATTAGAATTACACAGGATCTGTCAGCTTCCACATTGAAGGATCGAAGGGCCTGGAACCAGATATTCCGAAAGGCAAAAGAACTCGGATTACAGCCAAGAATAAGTTATCCAGCTAGAATGAGCATCATCTTCCAGGGAAGAAGATGGTCATTCAATGATACAGGAGAATTTCACCTATTTCTAATGAAAAGACCTGATCTGAACAAAAAATTTGACCTCCAGATAGAGAACTCGAGAGAAACATAAAAAGGTAAAAAGGAAATCTCTTGAGAACTATATTCCTACTATAGGTATCCTTTAAAGAATGGCAGTATAATTTGATTTTTCTTTGATAATCATGGAAAAGAAAATAGAGGTGGAAGGGATACCATACTGAAAAAGAAAAAGGGGGGAGGGGGGAAAAGGAGGCAAAATAAAGTAAAAATAAAGAAGGTAAAATAAGGCAAAATCTCATAAAGAGACATAGAAGATCTAATATAATTGAGGGAAAGAAGGGAGGGTGATGAGTATTGTGTAAACTTTACTCTCATTAGATTGGACTCTAAGAGAGTATATCAGACACATTTGGCTTCAAAGAAAGCACTGACCCTCCTTGTGGGAAGGTAGGAGGGAGGGGAGAAAAGGAAAGGGATAAACTAATAGAAGGATTAGGGGAAAGGTATAAAGGGGAGGGAGGGACTATAAAGGGAGGAGGATTATTGGTGGGAGGTGGTCATCAAGAGCAAAGTACTGGGGAGGGGGAAGGGAGAGAGGGGAAAGGGAAGAGATAATCATAACTCTGGGTAAATAAGATGGCAGGGAATACAGATATAGTTATTTTAACTGTGAATGTGAATGGGATGAACTCTCCCATAAAACGGAAGCGGGTAGCAGACTGGATTAAAAGCCAGAATCCTACAATATGTTGTTTACAAGAAACACATCTAAAACATAGAGATACATACAGAGTGAAGGTAAAGGGCTGGAGCAGAATCTTCTATGCTTCAGGTGAACAAAGAAAGGCAGGGGTAGCAATCCTTATCTCGGATCAAGTAAAAACAAAAATAGATCTAATTAAAAGAGATAAGGAAGAAAACTACATTTTACTAAAGGGTTCCATAGACAATGAAGCAGTATCAATACTTAACATATATGCACCAAGTGGTATAGCATCCAAATTCCTAGAGGAGAAGTTAAGAGAGATGCAAGGAGAAATAGACAGTAATACTATACTAGTGGGAGATCTCAACCTTGCTCTCTCAGAATTAGATAAATCAAATTCCAAAATAAATAAGAAAGAAGTTAGGGAGGTTAACAAAAGGCTACAAAAGTTAGGTATGATAGATCTCTGGAGGAAACTGAATGGTGATAGAAGGGAGTATACTTTTTTCTCAGGGGTTCATGGAACTTATACAAAAATTGATCATGTGTTAGGACATAAAAACCTCAAAATCAAATGCAGAAAAGCAGAAATAGTAAATGCATCCTTCTCAGATCATGATGCAATAAAACTCACATGTAATATAAGGCCAGGAGAAAATAGGCCACAAGTTATTTGGAAATTAAATAATCTAATCCTGAAGAACGAATGGGTGAAAGAGCAAATTACAGACACAATCGAAAATTTCATCCAGGAGAATGACAACAATGAGACAACATACCAAAATTTGTGGGACTCGGCTAAAGCGGTTATAAGGGGTAATTTTATATCTCTAGATGCTTACTTGCGTAAAACAGAGAAGGAGAAGATTAATGAACTGGGCTTACAATTAAAAAAGCTAGAAAAAGACCAAATTAAAAACCCTCAATTAAATACCAAATTGGAAATTCTGAAAATTAAAGGGGAGATCAATAAAATTGAAAATAAGAAAACTATTGAATTAATAAATAAAAGTAAGAGTTGGTTTTATGAAAAAACCAACAAAATAGATAAGCCTTTAGTTAATTTGATTAGAAAAAGGAAAGAGGAAAATCAAATTTTTAGTCTCAAAAATGATAAGGGAGAACTTTCCTCCAATGAAGAGGAAATTAGAGTAATAATTAGGAGTTTCTTTGCCCAACTTTATGCTAATAAATTTGATAATGTAAATGAAATGGAGGAATATCTACAAAAATATAGATTGCCCAGATTAACAGAAGAGGAAATAAATTATTTAAATAGCCCTATTTCGGAAAAAGAAATAGAACAAGCTATTAATCAACTCCCTAAGAAAAAATCTCCAGGACCAGATGGATTTACATGTGAATTTTACCAAACATTCAAAGAACAATTAATCCCAATACTATATAAACTATTCGAAAAAATAGGGAAAGAAGGTGTACTACCAAATTCCTTCTATGACACAGATATGGTGCTGATAGCTAAACCAGGTAGGGAGAAAACTGAGAAAGAAAACTATAGACCCATTTCCCTAATGAATATTGATGCAAAAATTTTAAATAAGATTTTAGCAACAAGATTACAGAAAGTCATCCCCAGGATAATACATCATGACCAAGTAGGATTTATACCAGGAATGCAGGGCTGGTTCAATATTAGGAAAACTATTAGCATAATCAATTATATTAATAACCAAATTAATAAAAACCATATGATTATCTCCATAGATGCAGAAAAAGCCTTTGATAAAATCCAACACCCATTCCTATTGAAAACACTGGAGAGTATAGGAATAAATGGGCTTTTCCTTAAAATGATTAGTAGTATCTACTTAAAACCTTCAGCAAGCATCATATGTAATGGAGTCAACCTAGAACCATTCCAATAAGATCAGGAGTGAAACAAGGCTGCCCACTGTCACCATTACTATTTAATATTGTATTAGAAATGTTAGCTTCAGCAATAAGAGAAGAAAAAGAGATAAAAGGAATCAGAGTAGGTAGTGAAGAAACCAAATTATCACTCTTTGCAGATGACATGATGGTATACTTAGAGAACCCTAGAGACTCAACTAAAAAACTACTAGAAACAATTCACAACTTTAGCAAAGTGGCAGGATACAAAATAAATCCACATAAATCATCAGCATTTTTATATATTACCAATAAAGTTCAGCAGCAAGAGATACAAAAAGAAATTCCATTCAAAATAACTGTTGATAGTATAAAATATTTGGGAATTTATCTGCCAAGGGATAGTCAGGAACTATATGAACTAAATTACAAAACACTTTCCACACAAATCAAATCAGACCTAGTCAATTGGAAAAACTTAAAATGCTCATGGGTAGGACGAGCGAATATAATAAAAATGACAATACTACCCAAACTAATTTACTTATTTAGTGCCATACCAATCAAACTCCCAAGAAATTATCTTACAGATCTAGAAAAAATAGTAGCAAAGTTCATTTGGAAAAACAAAAGGTCTAGAATTTCAAGGGGATTAATGAAAAAAAAAGGCTGAAGATGGTGGACTTGCTGTACCAGATCTAAAACTATATTATAAAGCAGCGGTTATCAAAACCATTTGGTACTGGCTAAGAAATAGAGTAGTCGATCAGTGGAATAGGATAGAATCACAAGACAAACTAGGCAATAACTATAGCAATTTGGTTTTTGATAAACCCAAAGACCCCAGCTTTTGGGATAAGTATTCACTATTTGACAAAAACTGCTGGGAAAACTGGAAACTAGTGTGGAAGAAATTAGGGCTTGACCCACATCTAACACCACATACCAAGATAAGATCTAAATGGGTTCCAGTTCTTCTTTGGACATAAATTTATTCCATCTCCACAGGTCTGAGAGGTAAACTATATTATGTTCCTCTAACTTGTTTACAAAATCACTCTTTATATCCAGATCATGAACTTTTAATTGAAAACCAGATAGATAACTTTGACTATATTAAGTTAAAAAGTTTTTGTACAAACAAAATCAATGCAGACAAGATTAGGAGGGAAGCAATAAATTGGGAAATCATCTTTACATTTAAGGGTTCTGATAAAGGTCTCATCTCTAAAATATATAGAGAATTGTCTCATATTTATAAAAATTCAAGCCATTCTCCAATCAATAAATGGTCAAAGGATATGAACAGACAATTTTCAGAGGATGAAATTAAAACTATTTATAGTCATATGAAAAGGTGCTCCAAATCACTATTGATCAGAGAAATGCAAATCAAGACAACCCTGAGATACCACTTCACACCTGTCAGATTGGCTAAAATGACAGGAAAAGTTAATGATGAATGTTGGAGGGGTTGTGGGAGGGCTGGGACACTGATGCATTGTTGGTGGAGCTGTGAACGGATACAGCCATTCTGGAGAACAATTTGGAGCTATGCTCAAAAAGTTATCAAACTGTGCATACCCTTTGACCCAGCAGCATTTCTATTGGGCTTATATCCCAAAGAAATCATAAAGGAAGGAAAAGGCCCCACATGTGCAAGAATGTTTGTGGCAGCCCTTTTTGTAGTGGCTAGAAACTGGAAATTGAATAGATGCCCTTCAATTGGAGAATGGCTGAATAAATTATGGTATATGAATGTTATGGAATATTATTGTTCTGTAAGAAATGACCAGGAAGATGATTTCAGAGAGGCCTGGAGAGACTTACATGAACTGATGCTGAGTGAAATGAGCAGAACCAGGAGATCATTATACACGGCAACAACAGTACTATATGACGATCAATTCTGATGGTCATGGCTCTCTTCAACAATGAAATGTTTCAAACCACCTCCAATTGTTCACTGAAGAAAGCCATATACACCCAGAGAGAGGGATGCGAAATGTGGACCACAACATAACATTCTCATACTCCTTGATTGATGTTTGCTTACATTGTGTTTCCTTTATCTGATATATCGTTTGTGTAGATAAGATTTTTCTTGCACAACAATGATAAGTTTGGAAATATGTATACATATATTCGATTTGCCAA
This sequence comes from Myrmecobius fasciatus, assembly GCA_023553655.1. NCBI lineage: Eukaryota > Metazoa > Chordata > Mammalia > Dasyuromorphia > Myrmecobiidae > Myrmecobius > Myrmecobius fasciatus. Next base: position 441,890 of record JAJPUD010001325.1, read on the forward strand.
TATTTTAACATAATTAACATGTAGTGGATATCCTGCCATCTAGGGGAGGGGTGGGGAGTTGGGGGGAAAAATTTGTAACGGAAAGCTATGTAAGGGTTATTGTTGAAGAATTACCCACACATATGTTATGCAAATAAAATAAAAATTTAAAAAAAAAATAAAAAATAAAATAAAATGGTATCCATAGTAGCAACTACCTCCTAGAATTGTTATGAGTATTAATGAGAGGTAAAGCACCTCACACAGTTCCTGACATATAATAAGTGTTTTTAATAAATGCTTGTTTCCTCCTTTTCAATTCTTAGCTTAGTTTAATGTCCATTTATATAGTTTATAACTGGTATTATTCAAGGTGATATAATGGAAAGAGTGCCAGATCTGGAGTCATCTCCCTGATTTCAAATCTTACCTCAGACACTAGGAATATAAGCCTCAGCAAGACACTTAACTTTATTTACCTCAGTTTCCTCATATGTAAAATGAGCTGGAGAAGGAAATTAGCAAATCACCAAGAAAACCCTAAAATAAGGTCGCAAAGAATTGGATAAGACTGAAAAATATCTAAACAACAACAGCAATAACAATGAAACAGGTTGGCCATTAAGATGCATGTTAACATCTAGGTGAAAGATATTCCACAGCCACTTGGTCTTTCTGGTGTAGATGAATATGACAAACTCCTTTAAGTAATTCCTGATCTCATCTAGAAGGCCCTATGATGCATAATATATATACACTCTCTCAGGGCTTGATTCAATCAACACATTGTCATAGACAAACAGGAGCTTCTTGAGACTTCAACAACCACAGAAAATCCCTCCTCAATCTGGAATTTCTCTGTGCTTTATGCCTTTCCTGATGTTTATTATCAAAGGGCTTTTGAACATTTATATTTCATTTAATATTACTGTTACATTTTCTAGTGAATACTAAATTATCTTTTTTTAATGTAAACAAAAGATGCCTTATTGGAAAAATCTGCAAGGGACCATTTTGTTTTATTGAGTTGAATACTTTTTTTTAAATTAACAAACAATAAAGCAATAAGATTTTATATTCTCAATAGCTTTCAGTTAATTGTGAAATCAAGATGTGGTCTATTGTGAAATATTGTTAGCAAACATACCTTAAATATGTGACATTGCTTGTTATTTTGGGAAGGGAGTAGGCAAGAAAGGAAGGAAGGAAAAAAAAGCTTACAAAAATAAAAGTTTAAAACTATCTTTACATGTATTTTGAAAAATAAAATGCTATTGAAAATTTTAAAAAAAGAAATATTGTTTGCTAAAGCCTGTTTGTTTCCTACCATTCCCTTCATGGAGGATGCTTTTGGTTTGTATATAGATGGAATTATAGATTTTCTATAGAAGGGAAACAAGTTGGTAGTTACTAATGTTCCCTTAGTCACCTTTTCTTGTTGTCAAAATAAAATTTGAGAAAAATTTTCCATATGTTTCTTCTCCTTCAGATGTTTAATAAATTAGTTTCCAAATGCTCTTCACAATTCCATCCCTTCTAGTATGGATAGCCTCTTTACATAGTCGGTCCAGTCAAGCTGTTTATTCTTTCATCTCTTTTGTGTCATTTTTATTTCAAAACTTCAGGGGCTATAATGTTAGGGTCAAAGTGTAATGGTTCCACTCTTCTTAATGGAAAGAAATTTGTTAAAATGATTTCTTTTTTTTTTTTTCATGAATGATGTCTATTTTTCCTCTGCTGCAATCCTCTTTCCATTTTCATCCTTGAAAACCCTTGGAATGTCTTTGCTTAGTTGGATACATTGCTACGTTTCCTTTAACCTAGTTTTACCTTTCACTGTTTCCCTGTTTCATGAGACAGTACTGCGCATAACTGTCCAACATCCTTCTTCATAAGATTTTACAGATGTATTTCTATTCACAACCAGTGTAGTTTTGGGCATCCATCTTTCTCTCTGTCTCTCTGTCTGTCTCTCTCTCTCAAATAAGTAAAATGTTTGCTCACTGAGGTGCTTTCTAGATTCTTTTTGTCTCTGTTATAGCAATTAATTTATATTTGTTTAATTTCTGAATGAAATTATTCTAATCAGTGTTGATATCATTTTGCTATCCATATCCTATTTTCAATTTTCCCTTGCTTATTTAAGTAATTTAGGTCTAAGTTTTCTTAACTGTGTGCCACATCTTTTTCTTATTAATAGTCTTTCTTCTTGTTTATTATGAGTTCTGATTTTAGCTCTGATAAGTTGATGGTTTGACTATACACTGATAGCTAACTCAGAGATAATGTTTCCTTCCTGTAAACAATTTAGTCAATTTCACTTTTTTGTGGTGTCACTTGATGTTTTCCATGTTCACAGACTACCAGTTCTTTTTCTGAAGAAAGTATTTATAACGTAGAGACATGAAGTTTCTGTAAAATCTATGTTTTTGTTCTATTTCTTTTCTTCCTCTCTCCTTTACCTGTACCATACTTACCCACAAATTTCTCCCTAGCCTCTCCTTTTCCCAATGCAAAGATTCACTTAAAAAATAAATGAAATATTATAGTAATTTAGGGTCCACTATCCAATTCAGCAGAACAGGACACATCTTTAATATTCACCATTATTTCTATACAAGTTCCAATGAGTCTAGATGGGACAGACCCATAAGCAACTAATGATGAGGTCATGCTTTTGTGCTTCTGGGTTCTGGGGATGATCTCTAAACTGACCTCATCTTTATTTCTTTAATTTATAAACATATATACATACACACATACATACATATTTATTTCATTAAATATTTTCCAATTACATTTAAAAAAATTTTAACATTTAATTTTTAAAATTTTCAGTTCCAAATTCTCTCCCTGTTTTTCTCCCCTCTTTTACTTCTTGAGAAGGCAAGAGATTCTATATAAATTATACATATGGAGTTATGCAAAACATATTTCCCTATTAGCCACATTGAAAAAGAAAACATACATGCATGCACACATGATAAATAATGAAAGTGAAAAATGTGTGTTTCAATTTGAATTCAGAATTCATCAGTATCTCTCTGAAAGTGGATAGCATTTTTCATTATGAGTCCTTTGGAATTGTCTTGCCTCATTGTCTTATTAGAGTAACTACTCATCTTTATTTCAATGAAATGAGTAGGAAAATTAAGAGGCAGCTAGGTGGCCCAGTGGATAGAGCACCAGCCCTGAAGTCAGGAGGACCTGAGTTCAAATCTGGTCTCAGACACTTAACATTCCCTAGCTGTGTGACCTTGGGCAAGTCACTTAAACTCAATTGCCTCAGCAAAAAATAAAAAATAAAAATTAAAAAAAAATTAAAAAAAAGAGGCAGCTAAGGCAACATAGTGGAAAGAGTAGTGGACCTGGTCAGGAAAATCTGAGTTCAGATTTGGCTTTAAACACTTACTATAAATGTAACCCTGGGCAAATAAATCACTTTTAACTTTTTTCTGACTCCATTTAACCTCAGTCACTGAATGGGTATTGCCTCAGTCAAGCTGAGACCTGTTCAAGATCTCCCACTGCATCCAGGGTCATCTGCAAACATCCTGATCTCTATCTGGCCCCTGGATCCAGATAGCTCTGGAGACAAAAGTGAGGCATGTGACCTTGCTCAGCCCTCCCTCAATCAAATCCAATTCATTTGCAGGTCATGGTATCAACTCTCTGATGTCTTCTTTTTTTTTTTTTTTTGCTTTTTGCTGAGGCAATTGAGGTTAAGTGACTTGCCCAGGGTCACACAGCTAGGGAATGTTATGTGTCTGAGACCAGATTTGAACTCAGGTCTTCCTGACTTCAGGGCTGGTGCTCTATCCACTGCGCCACCTAGCTGCCCCTCTCTGATGTCTTCTTTAAGAATAAAGGAGAAATAACAACAAAAACGACAAAAGAGGAACAATAATAGTACCTGCCTCCCAGTGTTGTTATGAAGATCAAATGAGATAATATTTATAAAGTGCTTAGTACAGTGCCTGGTATGTAGTAGGTGTTTAATTAATGCTTTTTTTCTTCTTTTCTTAATGTTGATTCTTTGGCATTCCACTTCTCATCTACTAAATCCGTTTTTTCTTTCTAATAGATTCAACTTCATATCTATCCAGATCACAGCTGTAACTGAAAATTATTTTGCTTTTTTCACTTATACTATGTGGGTTGTATTTTTTTTTCATCAGATTTTTTTTGACCTTTGTTCATTTGGTCTTTCATTTTTACAAACAAAATGATTTTATCTATCATTGCAGCTTTCTATAGACTTATCAATTTTTGCCTTTGAAGCTATGTTATCAGTATAACTCTCCTGTGATCTTTTTTGTTTTGTGTTTAAGAAAACACATGAGAAAATTCTCTTGTAGAAATAAAGACTGGGTCTTTGTGAAGCTAGCTATCTCTTGAACTTTTCTCATAGTTCCCAAATGCTTTTATGAATCAAATCTATCAAGTCATCACAGTTCAGGAACACTTTCCATTTTAAAATGATATCTTCAGTTCAAACCAGCTTGGTAACTTATTAACAACTTGAATTATTCTTCTTGTAGCCTCATCTTCAGAGGTTATTGTCCCTACTGCTACCAATCTGACAAAGCTGTTGTCTAATCACAAAAGGAGTTCAAATGGCAGGTCCCCTTTGTACTGAATAGTATTGCCAATCTCAGCTATTGCAATTGTGGTTGCTTGTCCAAGGCCTTAGAACAAATCAAGTCTTCATATGCATTCCAGACATGTATGAGTCAAAATTTTTTCTGCTTAAAACTACCTGCACTTGTTTAAAGGCAGACTTTCCTTCAAACAATTCATCTTGTCCCCTTCAGAAGCCCTCCAATCCTATAAAATGTCTGTTTGTATACTTTGTTCAGGTTTCTACATGTTTTCTTTAGGTTAGCAAGAGTACTTTCCTGAGAAAGTTTCAATTTAGGGCTTATCTTCGCTCTCTGTGACAAGGAATTTTATCTGAGACAAGCTCATAAGCAAGATTTCTCTGTGTGACTTAGAAAACCTATTCTTTCTTGTGGATACCAATAATGTTTCTCTATACAATTCAGAGGAAATAATTCATGTCTCCTATGCAGATAATTATATCTTTTTATTGTAAGGGACTTAAGTGTGATCTTTCTCATAGGTGAACTCTCTCTGACAAAAGCTGTTTTTTTTCAAACTCCTTGCTTTTGCACTGTTTTCTCAAAAAAGACCTCTACTTCTTTAACAACCTTAGAAGAGAATATATGAATTAGTTCTGAAGTGATATTCCTTGTTATTAAGGTATCTGGTATTTTTGAGTGATTTCTCATTTGGCCAGTTTATCAAATAATAACTGATTTGATCTTACTATGAATTAATCTTGCAAATTTCTAATTCATTGACATAGCTTTTTTTTTCCTCTTTAAAAAATAGCTTTTTATTTTTCAAAATACATGCAAAGATAATTTTCTTTTCTTTTTTTCTTTTGCTGAGGCAATTGGGGTTAAGTGATTTATTCAGGGTCCCATAGCTAGGAAGTATTAAGTGTCTGAGGTCAAATTTGAACTCAGGCCCTCCTAACTTAAGGGCTGGTGCTCTATCCACTGTGTTACCTAGCTGCCCCAAAGATAATTTTCAACATTCATTCTTGTGTTCCAAATTTTTCTCCCTCCCTTCCCACCCTTCTTCCTCTTCTAGACAGTAAGTAATCCAATATAGGTTAAACATGTGTTTCTTCTAAATATATGTTCACATTTATCATGCTGCACAAGAAAAAATCAGATCAAAAGGGCAAAAAACAAGAAAGAAAAAAAACAAGCAAACAACAAAAATGGTGAAAATAGTATGAAACAGCTTTTTAATACTTTTATAATGTTCTTTTTTTATTTTCTAAGTTCACTTCTCAAGGGGTAGCTGGATGCCTCAGCAGATAGAGCACTGGAGTCAGGAAAATCTGAGTTCAAATCTGATCTCAAACTTACTAGCTTACTAGACAGTAGCTCTTCCAGTATCTTGGCCAAGAAAACCACATGAATAGTGTAGTGCAGAGATGAAGGAGAGTCAGACACACCTGAATGACTGAACAACAATAGCCACTTCCCCAATTAGAAGACAAAAAAAAAAAACCCAAAAAAACCACCATAATAAATATCCAGTTTATCAAAAAAATTTTTTTTACAAAAGCAGCAACAATATATAATTTATTTTTAACAAACTAATAAGGTTAAACTATGCAACCATGCAAATTGTTATTGTCAATACAGTCAAACCATCTATATTTAGATTATATATAAGAAAATACTGATGGGAAAAGGAAAAACAAATTCCTCCCCTTTTCATTTTTCTTCCTATCTGCTCTCCTTGCTTTTCCCCTCCCTTTCTTTGTCCTCTCTTCTGTTTTCTCTTTTCTAGACTGGGTCTCCCCACTTTGCCCAAGCTGGAAGTACAGAGTCTAATCATGGACCTAATCAGCATAGGAACTTTAATCAATTCTGTTTCTAGCCCAGGATGATTCAATTTGTTGCCTTTGCCTTTAGGGGAATCAGGGCTGATTGTAGTAATATCAACTTTGTGTGAACACAGAATCATCTTACACATACTCACACATGTACACAAACACACTCACACATGTACACATACACACACAGAGTTACACATTTAATAGACCTCAGAGACAGGATTGAAACACAGTTCTCTCCTGACTAAATTCTTCTCCCATATTCAGGCAAATACCCATATTACCACCCATTTTATCCAACAGAGTATTTTGCATGAAGGAATTTAGAGTGAGGTAGTGATTTAATAAGCATTGACAGATCCCATCCATTAGAAACATCAACCATCACAATGGAAATGGCTGAGCTTGGCTCTTATTCTCATCATAAAGAGAAACTGAAATCACCTAAAAATGATCACATCCTTTATTTCCTACAACAGCATATTCCTGGTGAAGCCAGGAATGACAAGTTCTGAGGTGATGACAGATGAGTCATGTTCTTCCTTGAAGAGTGAAGGATGGAGATCTTCTGTCTCTGAATAATTTTCCTCCTGTGGTGGGGGAGAAGAGACTCTAAGGTGTATTGTACCCAGATAAAGTCAATTCTGTTAGTGAACACCTTTCAGAGTTGCCAAGGGAGTGAGTGGGTATTTGGCCATCACTTCCTGTGGCTGAGAAAAGGGACTTAGGTAGCAAATACTTAACCACACTGATCTTTGGGGCCAAGTAGTATGCTGTTTGTGTTCCTTGGTTCACTGGTCTAAGGGAAGTTTCCAGGGTAGTAACTGAATTTGGTCCGGAGTATAAGGCTGATAAGATAAATAAACAACCTGCATTTCAAAGATAAATCTGTGGTCTCATGGATGTAAGCATTTCTCTTACTAGATCACAATTTATCCATGTGCACTTACTCATACTTTGTAATTTTTGTCAACTAGTAATCATTTATTTAATATCTACTATGTACTAGGTCATTGTGCTAAGGAGACCAACAAGTACTTATTTAGTACCTGCCAAACACTGTTCTAAGAAGCATATGTTTGTTTCTTCCCAGCAATTCTTCTTAGAGTATTCAATCAGTGTATTAGATGGCTTCTCTATTTCATGCTATTAGTGAATACCAGTGCAAAACTCAGGGAATCATATAAAAATAGAGATTCTTCCCATTTTTTTTCATCTTAAAGCCTATTTCTGTACTCCTTTTAGTTTATTCACCTTAGTTGTTTATTCATTCTTACTAAGCCTACTAAGCACAAAGCACCATACTAGATTGTATTTAAAGATTACAAAGATTAAAAAAAAAAATTTTAGTTTCTTCCCTAAGGAATATCATAGTCTATAACTGGAAATAAATAAGATGCAACCATATATTGTTATAGTAAAAAGTTCTAGTGTTTTAACCTCTTATTCCTCACATTATATTGTATTTATTCATTTAATTCAATTAGCATTTATTAACCAGTTCACCTCAGTTTCTTCAACTGTAAAATGGGGCTAATGATAGCATCTACTTCTCAGGGTTTTTGTGAAGATCAGATGAGACAGTATTTGACAAGGGTTAGCACAGTGCCTGGCATATATTAGGTATTATATAAATGTTTATACCCTCCCTCAAGTGCCCACTGTGTGCAAAGCACTAAGGACTGGGAAATATAAAGACAAAAAGGGAGTAGTCTCTGCTCTTGAAGAACTTACATTCAACTGGAAAGACACTACCCCCCCACACCCAACACACTATAATATGCATTTCTTGAAGATAAGGATTATTTTTTGTTTTGTCTCTGTGCCTTATATACAGTAGGTTCTTAAGTAATGCTTGCTGAGGGAACACAACAGTATGTAATAGTCATAGGACTTGATATATTGATAGATCCCCTGATATCAAGGATGTTGTTTCTCTGCCACAAATTCATATTACAACCCTACCAAATCTTCTTATCCTTTTCAATTCCTGTTCGTTTCTTTCTGTACAGCAGTTCTATCATTGAAGATCTGCCTAGCATGTTTGATACCTTCCTTTTGTTCTTTTTAGTATTAGAGGCTGCCAGGTGACACAGTGGATAAAGTTCTGGGCCATGAATCAGACATCTGAGTTCAAATCCAGCTTCAGACACTGACTAGCTGTGTGACCCTGGGCAAGCAATCTACTCTGCCAGCTTATTTCCTAATCTGTAAAATAAGGATAACACCATATTTAGCAAAACAGCACCTACTTCCAGAATTGTAAAGATTAAATGAAATAATATTTGTAAAGCACTTAGTACAGTACCTACAATACAGAAGAAACTTAACAAATGCTTCTTTCTCCCTTCCTTCTTATTTCAGAAGTAGGAAACATTCTTGATATCACCTGATCTACTCCTTTTTTCTGAACATAAAGAATCTCAATCATGCCTTCCATGCTATTTTTCATGTTCAACTTATTTTGACCAATGAGCTGGTCTGCTCATACTCACCATGCATCTTTCTGTTTTCTTGTGGAATTGTCAATCTAATTCTTCAGAGATCATGGTACTCCATAAATCAAAGCCATAGGGCACTATGAGAAGAATGTTCAAACCAAAAGAGCTAGTCCTTTGTTGTAAAATGCTGCTCAAGGTTATCAAAAGGGCTGTGGAATTTCCAAAATGTAATCCTACATTATGCCTAGCTAGAATTCAGCTCAAAAACCATTTTCTAAGCCAGGAGACTCTTCCTAATCTCTCTAGCTGCCTCTTCTCACTCAATTACCATATTTTAAAAATACATTTTTATTTGTAAGTTCCTTGAAGAAAAAAATAATAAATGCTCAGTTACTTGTGTGATCTTTTCTTACACAATCCAGATCTTTATTCATTTGCAAACTATACATATAGGACTAATTCACAGGACTATCTGTCCTATGTCTGCATGTCATAGTCTGGGGGAAGTAATGTGTTTTTCATCCATTTTGTCTTCTTAATGTGAATGGTTTAGACCACTCTCTCTAAATCATTTCTCTCTGAAGAGGTTTACAACAGCAATAATAGGATATTGTATTGATCTCCTGAGAAGTACAAATATAAGAGCCAGAGGAGGGAGTGATTGCTTTCAGCCAGATCAAAGAAAGTTTAATAAAGGATATGGCATTTACACTGAGTAGCATTTCAGCAGATGGGGAAGTGGCTGTGGGGAAGGCATTCCTGATGTAGGGAATGGTTTGAACCAAGGCATGGAAGCAGGGGAGCATAGAGAATGCTCAGAAGACAGAAAGCAGGTGAGTTTGGCTGTTGCATAGATATGTGAAAGGAAATAATGTGAAATGATGCTGTTGAGATACAGTGAAACCCAATTGTAAATGGTTTTAAAAACAGACTAAAGAATTGAGACCCAACTGATAAATGGTCAAAGGATATGAACAGACAATTTTCAGATGATGAAATTAAAGACATCTATAGTCATATGAAAAAATGCTCTAAATCACTATTTTTTAGAGAAATGAAAATTAAAAAAAAACTTTGAGATACCACCTCACAACTCTAAGATTGACTGACAGGAAAAAATAAGGATAAATGTTGGAAGGAATGTAGGAAAACTGGGAGACTAATGCATTGTTGGTGGAGTTGTGAAATGATCCAACCATTCTGAAGAGCAATCTGAAACTCTGCTCAGAGGACTATAAAACTGTGCATACACTTTGACCTAGCAGTGTCACTATTGGGTCTGAATCCCAAGGAAATGATAATGGAAGGAAAAAGACCCACATATGTGAAAATGTTTGTAGCAGCTCTTTTTGTGGTAACAAAGAATTGGAAAATGAATAGATGTCCATCAATTGGAGAATGAATGAATAAGCTGTGGCATATGAAGGTAATGGAATATTATTGTTCTATAAAAAATGATGAACAAGCTGATTTTTAAAAAGCCTGGAAAGATTTACATAAACTGATTCTGAGGGAAACAAGCAGAATCAGGAATACATTGTACACAATAACAGAAAGAATGTGTGATGATAAATTATGAAAGACATAGTTTTTCTCAGTGGTTCAGTGATCCAAAGCAGTCCCAATAGACTTTGGACAGAAAATGCCATATGCATCTAGAAAAAGAACTAAGGAGACTGAATATAAATCAACACATACTATGTTCACTTCTTTTTTTCTGTTTTTTTTCCTCTCCTATGTTTTTTTCTTTTTGTTTAGATTTTTCTCTCCCAACATGATTCATATAGTAAGTATATTAAAATACATTAAAAAAAAAAAAGAATTGAGACTTATTCAGTAAACAGCTGGGAGCCACTGAAAATTTGTAGCTCAGAATAATTGTTAGCACATCATATAATTCACTGAGGCCACAAGGTGGCATAGTGAATAGTGTTTAAATTGAGTCAGGAGGAAGGAAGACCTGACTTGAAGTCCTGCTTCAGGTACATACAAGCTGTGTAATCCTGCACGAATCACTTTAGCCTCTGACAGCCTCAGTTTTCTCACCTGTAAAATGGGAGTAATAATAGCACCTACCTCACAAGGTTCTTGTGAAGATCAAAGGGAATATTTATAAAGTACTTTACAAAACTTACAATTCTATGGAAAAGCTAGACATGATCATTATCAGTATAATTATCACTCTAAATGTTTATTTTTTTTTCTTTTTATAGCCCACAGCCTCTGGCCTTTATAAAATCTCAGATCCAAAGAGTATTTACAAAACCTGAATGTATTTTCAGAGAATCTTTTACATTTGAGGGATGAGATTCTAACACTTTGAACCTGAATGTCTGGATGAGATGCTGAGAGTAGTAGGAAATGATGGTTTCAGAGCACAAAAACATCTCTTTCTTACAAGTACAGACAAAGGAGTCGTTGAGAGTCTCTTTGATTTTCTCCAAGGATGTTTACAGTAGAATATTTTTTTTCCCTTTGAAATTGCTGTTGATATATTATAATAGGGCAGTCTCCCAGGAAAGGCACTCAGTTTGTTCTGATCTTGCTGACAGGAAATCAGAATTCTGTTCCAAAAGCAATTATTGATATAATGAGCAATAAATCAGACATGCTATTTAAGAGTGTATGACGCTTGACTTAAGACAA
>JAJPUD010001326.1:6637-34004 GCA_023553655.1 Myrmecobius fasciatus
GGAGGGTGAAGCAGCATTGTTCTTAACTTATCAGACACTGCCCAGTGGCCCAGCCTTCTCAGGATGATTCTTGTCTTTCATTATTGACTGTAAAAAATTAATGCAAAGGTCACTCTTTCTTTCCCTACCAACAATCAAGATGCACACTTTGGCAGTCTAGCCAGTTGAGTATCTAAAATGTTCTAGGTGCTTTCTCAAGCAATGAATGAATTTTATTTTTTATAAATAGATATTTATTATAATAATATAATGTATTATTACATAATATAATAATAAAGTAAATAAATAATATATATATATATATAAATAAATAATAAAATAAAAATAAATGTTATTTATTGAACACTTATGGTACAAAGTACTGTGCTAAATGCTGAGCATACAAATAGAAAAGAGAGTCCCTCATCACAAGGAGCTTACATCTAATGCATGGAAAAATCAATTCATAACTGACAAGCATTTATTAAGCATCTAATATGTGCTAGGCACAGTGCTGTTGTTAGGGAGACAATGACAAATATGAGATAGTTTCTGCCCTGTAGGAGAATACAACACATGCTTATATAACTATATACAACACACATATATATATATATTCATTTATTTAAAAAAAATGTAAATAGTAGAGTAACAGCCCTGAAGTCAAGAGGACCTGAGTTCAAATCTGACCTCAGACACTTAGTACTTCCTAAGCTGTGTGACCCTGGGCAAGTCACTTAACCCAAATTGCCTCAGCAAAAAAAAAAAAAAAAAAAAAGATTGTAGATAGTATTTTATTTTTTTCAATTACTTGTAAAGACAGTTTCCAACATTCATTTTTTATAAGATGTTTAGTTCTAAATTTTTCTCCCTTTCTACCTCCCCAAGATAAAAAGTTGACATAGGTTATATATGTACAATCATGTAAAACATATTTCCACATTAGTCATATACAATATATATTTAAAATAGATATTAGGTAATTTTGAAGGGGAAAAACTAGCATCTAGGAGAATTGGGAAGCAGGAAGGGAGTCAGCATCTGAAAGATTCTTTGAAGGAAGCTTGCGATTCTAAAAGGCAAAGATGAGGAGAAAGTGCAGTGCAGCCATTTGTTTAAAGACAAACAGATTGGGGAATATCAAATACATAATACCAAGAAAGTCTTTGAGGCTGGACCAAATAATGCATAAAGGAGAGTAATGTATAATGATAGAAAGATAGGTTGAAGCTAAATCATGAAAGGTTTTTACTACTGAACAAAGGAGTTTTTATTTGATCTTAGAAGTAAAAGGGAGACATAGGAATATATTAACTAGGAAAATGACATATTCAGACCTGTGCTTTTAGGGATATATTTTGGCAATTGTGTGGAAGATGAATTGAAACAAGGAAGACTGGAGGCAGAGAGAAGAATTAGGAGGCTATTGCAACAGTTCAGCTGAGAAATTATAAAACCCATCAGAAATGATTAATGAGTAAAGAGCATGGGAGACATTGGAGAGCTGTTGTGATGATAGAATTAATGAGGCTTGGCAGCTAAGAGGCTATGAATGGTAAGAGAAATGACTAGTTGTGGATGATTCCAAGGTTTCAAACCTATGTTATTAGAAGGTTATTAGAAGTTTCTGCCCTTGGCAGAAATAAGGAAGTTAGGAATAGGTTTGAGTTTTTGGAAAAGATAATGAGTTTTATTTAAGGTATATTGAATTTGAGATGCCCAGTATATCCCATTGGAGATGTCTTCTAGGAATTGGTGATGTGGAACCAGACCTAAGGAGAGGAGCTAGGACTGGTTGGTTATATTACTCCAGTAATTGCCTGCATAGAAATTATAATTAAATGCATGGAAGTTAATACAATTGTCAAGAGAAAGAGGAAAAACTTTCTAGAGAGGAGTTGGTCATTCCAGGGAGAAGAAACAACTTGAAAAGTATAGAATAAAGCAAAGCTTCTTAAACTGTGGGTGCAACCCCATATGTCATCATGCAATTGAATGTGGGGGTTGCAAAATTATGATTTAATAACGGTACATGTTTGATTTGTATACCTATTTTATTTACTTACATGGAGTAACATAAAATTTCTTGGGTGAAAAAGGGGTCATGAGTGGAAAAAGTTTAAGAAGCCCTGAAACAGAGGACTGAGAGACTCTCTCGACCAAGGTGGAATCTTGCCTTCACAAAAGATTTTTGTGGCAACCCCCCCCCCATTCTGGACCGTCTCTGGGCTGTTCCAAATAGTACCCAGGCCTGACTTGGAAAATAAATCGAGGAAATGCAATAGTCTACCTTATTAATGAGACATTTGTTATTACTGAGACCTAGTTAATGGCAAGGACAAGATTTTGATCTTATTTTTCCAGACATACTTAAATGGGCTTGTGATCTCACATAGTTGAATGTTCCTTCCAGGAATGTAGAACACAGTCCATCCATGCTGTATATATTGTGTAACCCTTATCCACATTCTGCAGTGAGTTTACTAAGTCAGAATCTATTCAGAATGCTGGAGGCCATCCTTGATTTCTCCTGACATGTCTAGGATACTTGGATAGCTCTTGGACTATTCTTTTGACATCTCTTTAACTCACCATAGGGCCAATTTTTCTATAATGAATTTGTGGCTTTTAATATTTGAGTTATCCGGGCAGCTAGATGGTTACAGCAGATAGAGCACCAGCCCTGGAATTAGGAGCACCTGAGTTCAAATCTGGCCTTAGACACTTAAGACTTAATAGCTGTGTGACCCAGGGCAAGTCACTTAATCCCAGTTGCCTTACCTCAATTTTTTTGAGTTGGTTCATTGTATCATTAAAAAAAACTTTGGGTTTTTTTCTATTTCTTTTCTTCCCTTTTTCCTTCCTTTCATTAGATTGTAGAACTTAGAGAGCTAGGAGGGACTAAAGCCATAACAGCTCTCTAATTTGATAGAGAAGGCATATTCTTTCCTTCTCTCCTCTTCTCTCTGTCCTTTCTTTTCTTTTTCTTTCTCTCCTTTTCTCCATTTTTCTTTTGCTTTTATATCCAAGTAATCTGACATAGTTGGCTCTCAATTATCTGGATGCAGATTATCCTGTCTTGTGAAATTACTATGCCAAGTACTAACTCTTCCCCAAAATCCCCACTCACTGACATCCATTATACTTCTGCATTTCTGGTCATGATAGTTTGTGTTCATGAAATGAAAACTATTTAAAAAAATCAATCCATGCAAAATATACCTGCAAAGCCAAGTCTGCTGCTTTTAAAGGATTACTTTTTTTGTTTCACATTGCTGATATGAACAATCATAATCAAAGCTTTTGTAGTAACAAAGATAATTGAAAGCTGGCATATCTATTAATGGGCACTGAGACTACACCTCAACTATCTTGAGCTTCCTCTTAGGTAGGAACCATACAGGCGACTTGTGACTTTCCAAACTGCTATCTGCTCCTATATCATACACAAAACGCGAGGAGCCTTGGACACACTGTTCTTCTAAGGACAAATCCATAATCCCTGGATCATTTATTTCATTTCCACTTTGAAGGGACACTGACCAGAATTTATTCAGTGACCACTCTGTGTATATAACCTATACCAAATCCGGGAAGTTACCTCATAATCTACATTTGTCAGGCCACAAGTATGTACAGCATCTACAGTAAAGATATCAAAGGGAATGGCTACAGTGGTAACACAAACAATCACTCTTGATGGATAAAGAAAGTATCTCTTTGAAGGAGAATTATATTGAAGCCTAAAAGCATAACTTTAAAAAAACATGTGAGATTCTTCAGAGTAACATTTCTGTGTAAAGTGTTTCTCACTGTTTAAAAGAATCTTCATATGCATGAACCCAGGATATGCAATCTATTGGAAAATTTCAGTGTTCATCATTGTATCAATAATGTAACTAATAATTTAAAATGTATCATTTTAAATATATAAATTAAATTTTTACTATGAGCATGTTTTAATGAAGTCAAAAATTAGGGGCAGCTAGGTGGCACAGTGAATAGAGCACTGACTCTGCAGTTAGGAGAACCTGAGTTCAAATTTGACATTAGACATTTACTAGTTGTATGATCCTGAGCAAGTCACTTAATGTTGATTCCCTCAAATAATTTGTTTTTAATAAGGTTGCTACTGTATTCCTATATTATTTCTCAAATAAACTCCAAATTGTGAGAGGGCTAAATATTACCTATCCCAGTGAAAGTTATAAGCACAATCTCCAAGAAAAGCTTGGAGATACCAGCCAAAATCTCAGCCAGGGGTGCACGTCAGAGATGCATGTCTAGGTCTCAGAGGCAAGTTCGATGAGCCTCAGTTATCAGGTCAGGTGAGCAACTGCAAAGCAGCCAAGATGTTGGTGCTTCTATGTAAGCCGAGGCAGGACTCAGGATATCTAGGAATAAGCAAGAAAAAGAACATTATTTAACACGTCCCAAGTATGAGAAGGATTGGAGGAAGACAGACCTCAACTGATGAAGGCAGGTGGCTATGAGTCTTGGAGACCCAAAGCTCTATGTTGACAGTGGAAAAAAAAATCAAGTGTAAGTGCATTATTGGAAAAGGAAGAGAGAAATTAGTCATGGGACTGACCTGCCCAAACTGGGACAGAGGAAGTAAAACAGTCCACCTCCTGGGCTCGTTAGAAAGATTTTATGGGGAAATATAGAATTTCAGGTTTAGACCTGAATAACAACTTAGCAGTCAACTAGTTGAGCCTCATTAATTTGTAGATGAAGAAATTGAGACTCTGAGAATGGTTAGGTGACATATGAATTTATACAGGTGGTAAATGACAATCTTAGCCTTTGGACCCAGGTACTCTAACATCAAATTGAGTAGTTTCTTCTACTCTATTCCTTGATCCAATCTCTTCCATTATTTATCAAAAATTATTTTCTCTGTATATGAAAAGTTTCCTGGAACTTACTGACTCAAATCAAAATTATTCTGCCTGGTTTCCTATAACAAAGCATTCCCACTTAACTTTTCCAACCTTATTTCCCATCACTCACCCACCGCCCCAGCCAGACTCATCCCTTCACTATCTGAGAAATATTTCATGCTCAACTTAATTCAGTTTCCCTTGATCTTCTCCATTTAGTTCCATAGCTCCTAGAAGGTCTTTGTTCTTCTCCACAAAATCAAAACCTATCAATCCTTCAGGGCACAAATTGAGACCTACCTCCTCTATCAAGTGTCCATAGATTTCTTTTCTTTCTTTGAAGTCCAACCATTTAATTATTCCTTAATAGTTCCATGTACCTCCCCCTCAGAATTAAAAGTTACTTGACGTCACAGATGATGTCTTATAGTTCTTTTGCTTTCCCCTCCCCCATCAGTGCCTTGGTTGGTTGTTTGCCCTCAGGGGATCAAAATGGCATAACTATATTGGAATCAAGGTACAGTGTGTCTAACTGTGGCTGATTAGAGCAATTCAAACTTGGAATAGTCTACTATTTTACAAATAGTACATATGAACATTTGGAGTAAAGATATCTCTAAATTTGTGCATGTCATTTTTCTCTTGAAACTATTGCAATTCTGCTTCCTTCATAGAGCATAGCACTTTCTTTGATGGGGGCTTGCTATGCTGGATGCTTTTCCAATGTCTCCCATGTCACAAAATTGATTCCAAAATTCTTCAGAGAGACCTTAAGAGTGTCCTTATATTGCTTCTTCTAACCATCATGCTAATACTTTCCTTGGATAAATTCTCTGTAAAATAGTCTTTTAGGCAAATATACATTTGACATTCAAACAACATGGCCAACCCATTGGAGTTGCCCTCTCTGTAGTAGAATTGAGTGCTTGGCAGTTTAGATCAAGAAAGGACCTCAGAATGATTTTAGAAAGATCTGGGAAGATTTACATGAACTGATGCCAAGTGAAATGAGCAGAACCTAGAGCACATTGTACACAGTAACAAGAATATGTGAAGATCAACTATGATGGATTTGGTTCTTTTCAACAATGTGGTAATTCAAATAAATTCCAATAGACTTGTGATGGAAAGTCTATCCACAACCAGAGGAAGAACTATGAATGTGAATCAAAGCATAGTATCTTCACGTTTTTGTTGTTATTTGTTTGCTTGTTTTTTTTCCTCATGTGTTTTTCCCTTTTGATCTGATTTTTCTTGTACAGCATGAAGAATATGGAAGTATATTTAGAAGAATTGCACATGTTTAACCTATATCAGATTGTTTGCTCTCTTGGGGAGGAAAGGAAGACGAGAAGAGGGAGAAAAATTTGGGACACAAAATTTTGCAAAGGTGAATGTCAAAAACTATTTTTTCATGTATTTGGAAAAATAAAATGCTATTAAAAAAGGATCTTATAGCCGGTGATCTTCAGAATCTTCCCAAGATTCTGAAATGCCTCGAACAGCACAGCACTGAAGTCTTGCTAATCAAAAATTGATTGCTTTATTTAGGGTATGGGGATGGATGATTTCAAGAGATAAGTGAGTGATGGGAAATTGATATCTGTGTGATCTTAGGTAATGAAGGAAAAGTATTTTTCCCTACTTTTCCTTCTCTACCTGTCACTTTCTCTTTTTTACTTTTTTGCTCTGTTTCTTTTCCTCTCCTTTCTTTTTTCTTCTTCAAGGGATTTTCACAGAGTTAACTCTTAATTATCATTGTGTAGATTTGCTGTGACAAATACTGATTCCCAGGTAAGTTTTCTCTTTCATATCCTTCTGGGCCACCTCCCCATCCACAAGTAAGCTGGTTTTATTCTCAAGGAATACAAGGTCTATGTCTCTGTCTCTATCTTTCTATTTCTCTTGTTCTGTCTGTCTCCCTCTATTTGTTAGTTGGGTGGCTTAATTAGTAAAAAGCACTGAACTAGGGTTTAAGAAGACTTCATATCCTGCATCAGATACTTTGCTGTGTGACCCCAGGCAAGTCACTTCACTTAAATCATAAATCTTTATAAACAGAAGAGGAAAAGGAGGAATAAGTTGCAAGATAAATTCATAAAACCTCCAGGAATATCTTGAAATGAGATAGACTCTGTTCTTTAATCCCAGATTCTGAGTCTTCTCAGATGATTTATTCAGAACACCTACAAAACTGGCCCATGTCTCCTTTTTCTGCTCAGATAGCAAGGTTGGGCTTCAAACACTGATCTTGAAGTTGATCTTACTCCTCTCTCCCTTCTCTCCATCCAGCTAGACTGGGGCTCTGAAGAAGTGCTCCCTCAGATAGTCTAGTTGCATATATCTGGAAATAACACTTTTCTTTGAAAAACTGTTGCTGAACCTCCTTTCCCAACTTTTCCAGCTGTTTCTTGTCCTCATACATGATCTAGAAATAAACATTTCTGAACCAATCCACAGCTGGAGGCAGAAGCTATTTAGCTTGTGTGTCTTCGACTTGCTATTTGAATAATGAATGTTTCTAGGAGCATTTTTTTTCAGTTCATTGGAATATGTGCCAGTGAATATGAAACTTGAGATGTCATTTGACTTTCCTTGCTTTCATTGCCCCACATCAGCTACCATTTTTAGGGGCCAGAGGCTAAACAAAGAACACCTGGAATTCTGTCACTCAATCTCTTTTGTAGAATATCTTCTTATTATTTAAGAGGCACTATTTTGCAGTGTATAAAGTGCTGACCAAGAAATCAGAAGGAACTTGTAGCTAGGTGGCACAATGAATAGAGAAGCTTGACTGGAGTCTAGAAGGCCTGAGTTCAAATCCATCCTCAGACACTTACTTAGCTATATGACTATGGGCAAATCACTTGACCTAGTTTGCCTCAGTTTCCTCATCTGCAAAATGAACTGGAGAAGGAAATAGCAAATCACTCCAGTATTTTTGACAAGAAAATCCCAAATGGGGTCATGAAGAGTTGGACATGATTAAAATGACTGAACAATAATGCTAACATGCTTGAATCTGGCCTGTTCTTTACTACTCTACTTAAACTTTCTGAACCTTGATGTTCTGCATACAACAGAGGTAATAATAATAACCACTTCACAGGCTGTTGTGAAGAGCCAGTTGGGGTAATGTGTTCAATGAAATGTGCTTTGTAAATTTTATAGCATTAGAAAAGGTTTATCTATTGTTATTATCATGCAAATTCAAACAATAAAGCTACATAAAACATGTCAATTAATCAAATATTTCTGAGCACAATAGGGATGGACCTATCCATCATACTTAGAGAGCACTTCAGCCTTTATAAAACCTTTGTGGAGTAACTACTAGTTATTACTTGTGCTGATACATTTTATTCCCAGAACTAAGCATTTTCCTTCAAAACTCTAGGAATAGCCACAAGTGGTTGGAGATACTAAGGAAGTTCCATTTAAATCACAGATGGGGAAGACAGATTTTCCTTACCATGCATGTCTCCATGTATGTTACCAAACAAAGGAAACCTGTTATGTTCCCCCAGGAGACATTAGAGAAAGATCAGGCAACAGATCTTTGATTAGTCCTTCTTAGACAGGAGAAGTCAAATGAACTGTCAGGTGACTAGAAAATGTCTGGAAAGTTGAATTGAGGCAGAATTCCCTTAGGATCTGCATATCCAACATCTTGGGTAGAAACTTTGCAGGGGAGACAAGGGAGATTCTATCCCCTTGTTCTTTCATGTTATTCTAAATGTGTTTTTGTCCCTGGGCCAGTGGGAAGGAAGTTTTTCCTTAGATTGAGCCAACATAAGTTTAGTATTTAAATCATCAAGTGTTTTACAATCAAAAAATCTGAGAGTTGGACAGATACTCAAGGAACATCTTGTTCAACCTATTTCCAAACAGTAATAACCTCTACAACATCCTTGGTAGGCAGAGTTATAACTAGGGATTTTTTGTGCTTTGGGGCAAAGGAGAGGATCATCAAGGGGAGTTTATCTTCATCGAAAATCTGACCCTATAATTACCCTTATTCAATAAATTGAACTGACTTCCTGTTGCCTCTAGAATCAAATATAAAATCCTGTTTAGCTCTTAAAATCCTTCATTGTCTTGCTACAGCCTGTCTTTCACTTGTTGATTAATCAAGTGAGTTTTCTGTCGGTTCCTCATACATATCAGTCCATCTCTCATCTCCATGTCTTAGCATTGGCTGTATCCCATGCCTGGAATGCACTTTCCTTATCTCCATCTCACAAAATCCTTTTCCTTCAAGATGCAGCTTAAGGACCAATTTCAAAATGAAGCCTTTCCTTATCCCTTCAGTTGCTCCAATAAATGTATCTGCACTGAGCTATTTTATTTGTATTTATTCTCTATATGCTGTACATAATTTTACATTTGTCATGCATTCTTTCTATAGCTTTCCCCATCAGAACATAAGCTTTTTGCATGTAGAAGTAGTGTCATTGGGCCCAAGGGCCCAGTACAATGCTTGCCTCAGAGAAGATGCTTAATAGATGCTTACTAACTAGATTGGGGAAGTATTCCATAGGATGTCTTTGGTTCTATCTAAATATCAGTGTTCTGGGGCAAATCCCCCTCCTCCACAAATTCTAGTTCTGTTGACAGGCACTAATCCGATGTCCATTTGAAGGTGCCTATTTGTTGGAGAACATGTTATCTGCTGAAGTAGACCATTCCATTTTGAACAACTTTAATTATTGGGAGGTTTTTGCATCTATTGAGCCAAAATCTACTTCTTTGAAAGTCACACCCATTGTCTCTGGTTTTTCCTTCAATGCCAAGTAAAGCATGCCTAATTCCTTTTCAACATAGCAACCTGTCAGATATTTGAAGATAGGAATCATGTCCCGCCTAAGGCTTTTGTTCTCTAGTATAAATATCCGTAGTGATTCCCATCAAGCCTTAGATGGTATGGTTCTGAGATCCTTCATTATTCTGGTGGACCACTTCTGGGCGTGCTTCAGTTTGTCAATGTCCTTCCTAAAAAATGAACCTAGAGCTGGATGTGTTGGTTAGTTGTGGTCTGACTAGGGCAAAGTGCAGTGGGACCATGACCTAACTTGTTCTGAAGGAATAAAGCAAAGAATCCCCATTTATTAAGATCTCATGCTTTAGAGATCTAAATGCTTTAGAGATATTATCTCATTTGATGTTCACAACAGGAGATAGGTGCTATTATAATCCCTATTTTACATTTGAGGGAACTAGGCAAACAAAGATGAAATGACTTGCCTGCGATCATACAACTAGTAAGTGTCTGAGGTCAAATTGAACCTCAGGTCTTCTTGATTCCAGGCCTGGAACTCTATCTACTATGCCACCTAACTGCCCAAGAGTATAATTTATTTGTTGTTGTTCTGTCATGACTTAAGTGTTCATGACTCCAGTTGGGGTTTTCTTGATCACTTCCTTCTCCAGACCATTTTATAGATGAGTAAACTAAAGAACATAGAGGTTAAGTGATTTGTCTAGGATCACACAGCTAATAAGTATCTGAGGAGAGATTTGAATTCAGGAAGATAAACTTCAGGATGGATTTGAATTCAGATCTTTTTGACTGTCTAGTCACTGTACCAACCAACTTCTTTGGAATATTTTGCTTCTATTAATATTGTTTAAGATCGCATAACTTTTTGGTGGTCATATCATAATTATATCTCATTTAGAGCTGATAGTCTGCTAAAATCCTCAGGTCCCTTTTACATGAGCTGTCATTGTCTTTCTATTCCCCCACTGTAGAATCACTAATTCTCAAGCTAATCTTGATATGTAAGAGATCATCTAATTCAGTGGTGTCCAACTGAGATAGAAACATCCTTCTGGGCTAAGTATTCACTTAGAAAAGCTTAAATGAACATTTATCTAGGTTTTATTGTATTTTTATTTATTTTATTAAATATCTCCCAATTACATTTTAATCTGCTTTGCCTGAATTCAACTGCTGAATTTGAAATTCTGAGCTAGCCTAATCAATACCTGAGCAGGATGTCAGTGGTCAGCCAGAATGCATTAGCAAGAGAGCTCCTTGTTTCCTAAGAGAAGAGGGCTGGTTGTCTCTAGCTAATTCATTATCAATCATTAATTTTAGCAGTTTCTTGGCTTCTTCTTCATAATTTGCCTTGGCTACAGTTATATCCATGCCAGAGTGCTAGTCCAGAAGTCTGTAAGAAATCAGCAAAAATCTGGCTTTCAGTACTTAATTGCTGTGTGACCCTGGACAAATCACTTAACTTCTTTCTTTCTCAGTTTCCTCAATTGTCAAATGTGGACAGCAATACCTCACAAGGTTGTTGTGAGGCTCAAATGAGATAATATTTATAAAGCATTTAATGTGTGCCTGGCATACAATAGGCCTTTAAAAAATATTTCCTTCCTAATATATAGCATTATTCTATTTTTTTAGAAAACCCAATTATTTTTATCTTAATGTTAGTGAGAAACAAACAATCAAATTAGCCTACAAAAGAGGCAAAATCATATCCCAAACCCTTGGCTTACAACAAAATGCTATCAAATGAATTAACAAAAAATGAATAATCAAAAACATGTTAGTTTTATG
Organism: Myrmecobius fasciatus; assembly: GCA_023553655.1. NCBI lineage: Eukaryota > Metazoa > Chordata > Mammalia > Dasyuromorphia > Myrmecobiidae > Myrmecobius > Myrmecobius fasciatus. Next base: position 18,071 of record JAJPUD010001326.1, read on the forward strand.
TCTCCAGAGGCTATCTAAAATTCTGCTTCTTTTGGGTATTCATGTGTTTTTTAATTGTTTACTTGTTTACTGATTGTCCTTTGTGATGTTCTTATAGGTTTTTCATATTTCCTTACAGTCTTCATATTTATCAAAGAATGGATGTGTGTCAGAAGATCAAGAACCAGCCTTGAAACCAAGATGTCCTCAGTTCAAATCTCACCCCTAATACATGATAGATGTGTGATCTTGGGTGAGTCCCTTAATTTCTAACTTGCAGTGGAGGCATCCATTTGCATTGGTGATGTGAGTTTTTTCATCCAGGAGTTCACTGTATGAATGGAATCACCAAGTCTTGTCCCTGTTACTGTCTTTTTCTTTAAATAGCACTTTATTATTTTATTTGAAAGGCAACAAGGTATACAGAGGTGTCAGGCATTCCATGGACTGCTTGTAGCCCTCAACAGTCCCAAGTGAAACTGGAACCAGATTAAAAAGCAATTGGAAAATATTTAACAAAATAAACAAAAATATGATAGAACATAGATGATGTTAATATGTAGTTTTTAAAGTCACTATGTGACCCTACAAGAATCCTTATATATAGTTTAATGGCCCTGCATCTATTTGAGCTTGACATCACTTTTATAAAGGAGACAGGCGTCCTCAGAATTAGGAGGATCTCTAGCCTCATCTTGTCTTTGATACACACTAACTTTAAAACTAGAGTAAGCCACTCAATTTCTTACTGTCCCAGATAATTCTTGAAGATTGTTGCCAGTTTCCATGGGAGAGGTGAGGAGTTTCCAGATCAGGAATTCTCCATCCTTATTAAGCCACAGATCCTGAAAAAATGAATAACCTCCTCCCCCTCCCCCTCCTCCAATCTCCAAAGTCGATAAGCTGTTACGTTAAAATGTCATCATTTATTTAGTTAATCTCTACTATTTGGTCATCAAGGTTGCTTCCAATGATTTTGCTATTGCAAACAAAGAAGTATTGATATTTAGCTCTCAGCATCCATCTGCTATTTACTACCTGTGGGATCTTGGACAAGCCATCTAATCACTTCCCCTCATTTCTTTAGCAGCAACATGAGAAATCTGGTTTGCATGACACCTAAGGTTTCTTCCAGCTCTAGATTCCATGATTCAAGGACCTTCCCTCCACCCCCAGAAGCCAGAAACAGAAGATCATCCTATGGACCTCTTTCACCACAATACACAAATGTTTCCTCTGCAGGCTGGCTGGGAAAGGAGTTTTTGGTGCACATCATTTTTCATCTGCACAAACAAAAGAGCTTCTTCAAAGGTAATTGCTTTTAGTAGGAAAATAAGATTTAAAAGAAAAGACTATTCTTTGGTTCTGTAGTTTTCTTTAGAGATTGACAAGACCCCTGATTTTTGGTTTTCTTTCCTTTACAGGATTCTACTTCTTGAATTAAACTATGCCACAGTCTGACAGCTCTGGCTCCCACAAGTGCAATTCTACCTTTGGCATCTCACACAGCAGGGATTCCGAAAGAACTTTTCTCTCTTTACATTCTACTAAACATATCTGCCATTTAAATAGTCACGAGTGTGATTATAGAGGCTGGAAGAAGATCTGGAAATCCAGTGGCATCCAATATTACTCATTGCTACTCTGACCAAGAGTCCCTCTACCTTATTCTACCTCCCCTTAGGTCTCCCTCAGTCTGTGTCTGTGCTGACATAGAGGGATGCAGAGGAGGGCACCCTTTGGAGCTGAGCTTGTAGAGCATCTTCTAAATGGATATTGCAATAAGCAACTGATGGGATGGAGTTGTCACCATCTCATTCCTGGACTTTGAGATTGACTTGGAGGTCAGCCACTGTCTAGTTTTCTTAGGGACAAGGCTACAGAACTTTCCCCTCAGTCTCTCTCTATTGCCCTCAGGCAAAATGGGTCCTTTTGGGAATTGGAGCAGCTTCTGTTCAGGAGAGAGGCAGTTGGAGGAGGCTGTGTACTGAATGGAATACCTGACTTGGGAGTCTTGATGATCTTTGTTCAAATCTTGTCTCTAATACTTACTAGCTCACTCACCTTCCCTGAACCTCAGTTTTTGTTATTTGTAAAATGATCATAATAATAGCATTTACCTCCCAATACTGCTATAAGGATCAAATGAAAAATGTATGTGACCTTTAAAATACCATATAGATGCTAGCTAGTCAGTAGTAGTAGTAGTAGTAGGTAGTAGTAGTAGTAGTAGTAGTAGTAGATAGTAGTAGTAATAGCAGCAGCAGCAGCAGCAATAATAGTAGCAACTGCAGTAGTAATAGCAGCAGTAGCAATAGTTGCAATAGTAGGAATAGGAGTAGCAACAGCAGTAGTAGTAGAAGTAGCAGTACTGGTGTTGTCATGATAGGGAATTCCCCCATTCTCCCATGGAACATTTTCAGTCATTGTTCTTGGATCTGGGATCTTGGAACTTTGGAGATTATGCAAGCAAGCAGGATGGGAATGGGTGAAAAATGATTCCTCTGTGTTATCATAAGTTTCAGATGACACTGGAATGTGCAGACACATGCATTTGGTAAGACCTAGTAAATGCAGCTTCTCTCAGCAGGACTAGTGCATATGCATATACCTCTCTATTTTATTATACATATATTGTCATTAGGAGACAAGGGACAAATAGTAGACAAATGGAATAACCAAAGGACTAAGAGTCAGGACATCCTAATTTAGGATCATAGGATCCTATTTAGTTCCCAAAGTGTGACAATGAACAAGTCATTTCCTAATCTGTAGAAGAAGCAGTTTGCCTAGCAAAAGGCTAATAAGGTCTTTTCCAGCTGTATGGTACTCCAATGAAGTAGAGGGCTCTGAGTAATCCTTTTCATCCATCTTTTGAGAGGCCAAGATTCAAGAGTGTTCATGAGACATTCCCAAAGTGGGTTGTCCATTTCTCCTGGTCAGGATTTCCTTTCTTAGTGATATACTTCACTTCTGAATAGTTGCCTAACTTGTCAGAGAAATGAAATGGAGAAGGGATCTTTGAGGATGTCTAGGAAGGCAGAGGGAAGGAAAGAACTTGGATGAAATATGGATAATGTAAATATAACTCAGGAAGGGCTGGAAAAATATTACCCGGAGTGTGTACAAATTTTAAAGGAGCTGGATTCTCTCCCTTCCAGCCCATGGAAATCCAAATTCTGGCTAGGAAGCAGGTCTGCTCACACATTATCTTTAATGCTTATGGAGAGAATAACTAGGGGAAGATTAGAACATCTTGGACCACTGTTTTACCTACTTTTGCAGGACTGCAATATTCCTTTGAACTTGGAGATGGGGAGAACATTGGTGAAAAAAGAGGGGAGGAATCATGACTGCACCTAAGAAAAGTAAGGAGCTACCCAGGCTACAAAATCTCAGAAAACCTACAATGAGGAAGACTTTTTAAGAGGACTTTTTAAATTTCATAATTCTGTTATAACCTTTAATATTTTTTAGGTAGTGTTATTTATGTTTAGGCCTACAGGATATCCTGTGTCAAGTAAACTGGACTTCTTTCTCTACACCATGAAAGGGATTTCAACTTTCTCTAGGGCACACGAATGCCTATTTTGGATTTTGAAGACATGATTTTGTGACTGTGTGTGTATATATGTGTATGTGTGTGAAATGATTGGGATTGTGTGTAAATGTGTGCCTGGGCAGATGGATGGCTTCTAGGGAAAACTTGTCTAAATTAGTTCACAGGTATGGACTTTCATGGGCTAATAGAAGCATGATGAACCCTGTGAATTCCACCATGACCACTTGGAGCTTGTTTTATGAGCCATAAGCCACAGAAGGAAACTGATTAGAACGCACAGGAATTCCTCATGAACTAAAAGTGCTGCCAGAAGGATGAGCCCAAATGTAAACCTTGAATTCTTTGGAATTCACATGTACTTAGGGAATTATTTTTTCAGTCCTTTCTAGATCCTGTTTACATTTCCTATATTCACCCCAAGGAATGTTATATAACAAATAACTCTTCAACAATAGGTTAGTGATAAATCTGTAGGATTTTTTTTTCTTAACAATAGGTACACTAGAGTATGTCAGCCCCTGGGACTCTTCCTCTGCCTCCTTTCTGATTCTGTGACCTTATTTCTTATGGAAAGTCTTTTTTCAGACTCCTAGTTAATAATGCTGCCTTTCTCTTCAAAGAAGTAACTAAGCAGTGAGGCAGCTAGGTGCTACAGTGCATAGAGCTCTAGGTCTGAAATTAGGAAGACTCCTCTTCAAGAGTTCAAATCCAGTTTCAGATACTCCTTGACATGGCAAACCACTCAATTATCTTTGCTAAGCAGATTCTAAATGGGGTCACAAAGAGCTGGATTTGATTAAGCAGCAACTCTCCCCAAATGACCTTATTTACTTATCTGCATGTATGTTGTTTCTCCCCAAAAGAATGAGGTCAAGCACTGGTTTTCCTTTTGTCTTTGTATTCCCATAGTGCCATTACATATAGAGATAAGATAATGTATTTCTATTGGAGTAGGGAATTGCCAGGTGAAGGAGATCCCTCTTCCAATACAAGTCAGCACCTCCCTGACTTGGAGCACTGCTCAAAGTACTGGGAAGTTAAGTCACATAGACTATATGTGTCCCAGATGAGACTTGAATTGAGGTCTCCCTCAATAGTTCTCTATCTGCTATACTTCACTGTCTATTCTATGTAAAAAACCTAATAAATGCTTCTTGAAAAGTGATCTTCAAACTTTTATTTAGGATACGCTTTTTACTTATGCTGTAAAAGACTGGGACTTATTATTATTTGCCCAAGCATGGAAATGAGTCATTGACTTGCAAAGGGATGCTGAAACTATTATTCAACTCAATGTCACTTTATTTAAAAAGAGATTTATGTCTGAGTAAAATTTTGGGAAGATTTGTTTTAAGATTAAATGCAGGTGAGAATCTAATAAATAAATATCTATTGAATTACATTGAACCTGCTAAAAAACCATGGTGGGTGTTAGCATCTATGTCCTTGGGTAGTCACTGACTTCTTTGTGCATCAGTTTCCTCATTCATATAAGGAATGCATTGGACTAGGTGATTTCCAAGGTCCCTTCAAACTATTTGGCATTCTGTCATTATATTCTTTGGTAATGATTCTTTAAGAATATTTAGAAATACGCATATAGGATCAGCCTCTCACATCATGCTGATCCTACTCTCTAACAGTGGTGATGGACAACCTTCAGCTCACAAGTGACAAGACTCCACTTTGGAAGCCAAGCAAAACTTCAACAGTTGGAATTTTGTACTGTGAAGGCCACAGATCACCTCAGAAGAGATATTGGCAACAGCCTCTAGAAACAGCATTTATTAAGTAGGTCCAAGGTTCCAAGCATTATGCTAGACCTTGGAGATACAAATACAAAAGTAAGACAATATTTATCCTTAAGGAGCTTAAATTCTTCTAGGCTCTTATGCCAATTAAGAAAGGGAAGTTGGTAGGAGGAGAAGGAAAAATGATGAATTCACATTTGATTGAGTTTGGGAATAACATAGAGAGGTCCAGGTAGAGATCATGGCCAGTGGGCAACTGGAAATGCATTTATCCAGGAGAAAGGTTGAGGCTGGATATAGCTTAGGAGTTCTAGAAAGAGAAACTAGGAGAATAGAAGAATTTTCCAAGAAAGAATGGAGAGAGGAAAAGAGCTGAGAATAGAACCTTGGTGAAAACTAACATTTAAGTGGAAGTATCTTTGAAAGATTTAATAATTCAGTCAATACAATAACCAAGATTTTGGATGAAGCACCTCCTGATGGATGATAGAATCAAGGTGTAAAATGAGACATTTTCAGATATGGAAAATGCTGCTACTTATTTTGCTTGACTATGCACATTTGTTCAAAAGGGCTTGTTTTTCTTCTTTTTTTCAGTTGGAAGGTGGGAAGCAGGAAGGGAGAGGAAAATAATGTTTGCTAATTGGAAAAAAAAGCAAAAGCAAAAGCAAGAAAAAAAAAAAAGGAATCAGGAGGATAGATCAGTCACCAAAGTTGTGAAGGAATATGGATGAATGATACATAATACAATGTAAAAGAGAGTATCAGGATATGGTTATCAGCATTAAATAATACTGAGACATCAAGTTTCATTTTACATATGAGGGAACTGAATGAGGCTTAGGGATTTGACCAAGGTCACACAGGCAAGTAGTATTTGATCTCTTTTCATGGTACTGTGGTACTATTTCATCACTGGACAAAGCTCACTTTACAAGCTTGATATCTGACTAGAAGAACTTATGACAGACCAATAGAAAAAAGGAATGGAATTTCTGAATCTTAGACTCATAGTATATAGAGTTAGAACTTTAAATCTTCCAACCAATAAAGCAACCCTTTCTATAACATTCTTAATAGGTGGTGATCCAGCTACTGCTGGAACATTTTCAGTGATGAGAAGCTCACTATCTCCTGAAGAATCCGTGTTCTATTGCCGAACAGATTTACATGTTAGAAAGTTCTACTTAATAAAAAGTTCTTCAATGAGGACCAAAATAAACTGAATCAAATGAGAATAAATGAATTCATTAAGTAAGTTCATTAACTGTTAATTATCAGAAATGAACTCCAGCATCTCAGCTTTTTGCTCTTCTTCAGCTACAATAAAAAAGTCAGAAACTCTTAGATCTGAACAAAAACTCAACAATGCAAATTATCTCTGATTCTAATAGGTTTTTTGGCATCTCTAAATGAAATTGACCTTAGTTCAAGAATGATTCCTTAAATTTGTGTAATGTTTTAAATATTTCAAAATGCTTTCATATCCATGATCTCACTGTTCCTTTTAACCATGTTATAAGGTCAGTGGGGCAGGGATTATTTTTCCCATTTCACATAGCAGCATACTGATTTAGAAAAATGTTGGTTGTACTTCTCTCGTTTTTCTCTCCTATTAATTGAAGCAGTAATAGAAAGTAAGAGACATATAACAAAAGTATGATGTGTTAACATGTTAAAATGAAATGCACAGATCAGTTAGTTATCCTTTTACAAATTGTGGACTTTCCAAATGGGAATTGGAAGGGCAGCTAGCCATTGTTCGACCAAAGACTGGCTATGTTCCTGGTGACTTGAAAAAACAAAACAACTTTTCTGTCTTGGAAGCATGGAATGCACATATCCTCATGGAGTTTGACTCCTGGGACTCTACAAGGGACCAACAAAGTGGGGGAAGTGAGAGATTTTCTTTCTTCCTACTCCCACCCCCATCCATGGTGTATTACTTATAGTAATGCTACTTATCCAATAGGACACATTGCATCCAACAGGGACATAAAGAGAGATGCAGATATAGACTGTTGTTGACAGAAAAAATTCAAGATTTGTGCCTTTTGATGACAGAGAAAAACCCACTATAGATTCAAGTGAGAACCAGCCCTGGCAGTTGAGAATCAAGTTGTAGAAAACTAAGCAACTAAATTGAGCAAATCAGTCATCAGGGATGCTGTACTAAGGAATGGGATGAGGATGGAATCAAAATGAAGTCACCATGAAAAAAGAAAGAACAATGCAGCAAGAGGTAAAACAGAATGAACAGGTAAGTAAATATAAGGTATATCCGTGAGGGGGATGGGTGGCTATGTGTTTGTTCATGTAGATTATAGGTGTCTACATAGGTTGGTCTAAATGTGGCTTTCGGGAGCCAAAAACAGAACTCTCTAGACTCTCCTTCCTCTATCCTTCTCCAAGGGAGATTTAGATTCCTGCCAGGAAAGGAAACAGGAGTTTGGGACCAGAAGCTGACTAGTCTCTGTCCACAAAGAGAGGATGTCCCATGCGGTGATTATATTTGTTTACTCTCTTTAATATTGTTATTATTAGGGGAAATAATTTTAAAGTTCAAACTGTGTTACTGATTGCTATCCCTTAATCGGTAAGTGTTCCAATTATATATCCAAGACTTGACTCTGTTTCCACTAGATGCCATTTCCACAATGAAGATATACAGTAAATGAATAATCCCTTTATCTAAGTCAATAGCAAAATAGAAACCAGAGGAAATATATTGAAATATCTATATCGAGCAATACAAGTGAATGAACTCTCTTATTTTGAATGAGATAGCTTAGTGAGGGAGAGAAAGAGAAAATCAGACAGACAGAGACAGACAGACGGACAGAGACAGAGAGATAGAGAGAGACAGAGAAACAGAGAGAAACACAGAGACAGAGACAGAGACAAAAAGAAAGAGAGAGGGAGATAGACACAGAGAAAGAGAAAATTTTGAATCTCACCTGAAGGGAAATTCCCCAAAGTCTCTAGTGGAGTAAGCTAGGACATGACTGAAATTCTGGCTCCTTTACATGCCATCTTCCCAGAGTTTTTCTCTCTCTTTGGGGACTTGAGGAGAGTCTGAAAGCATTTCCTTTCTCATTTGAAGCCAGAAGCCAGAAGACTAGAATCTTTCTTTTCTCAAATTCTCACCAATTCCATCCTTCACACAGGTGCAAAGTATTGAGTAATCAGTTTTTACTAATGAGGAGAGTCCCATAAAAATGAGCTTCAAGGCTGCAGTTACAGTCACAATAAGGACAACATATTTTTGATGTTGCTGGTGGGGGAGAGTAGTTATAAGGATTTGTGGAGGGGTTAGGGTTTGCCATTAAGCTAAAATTTGAACAGAGCTAGAAATTTCCAGAATGTTTTAGGCACATCTCTTTCCAAAGACACAGGAACAAGAAATGGAATGTTTAATGAGGGGAATAGGCTAGTTTGGCTACAATATAGAGTGCAAGAGGAGGAGTGATGGATTATCAATCTGGAAAGATAAATTGCAGACAACTTGTGAAGGGTTTTAAATACCAGAGGAATGTGTATTTGATCTTAGAGGCAATAGGGGGCCTCTGAAGTTTCATGAGCAGACTGATGACATGGTCAAACCACAGAATCCAAGTTTTCCCAAATATCACAATTGCAAAATTTTTATCTCCTCAGCTTCAGGTTGTTATAATCAGACCCACTTCCAGTATACCTACTAAGCTGAGAACAGAGAGGGGGGACAGCTTCCATTTAAGCCCAATGAAAATGCCTGTGCTATGAAATTTTGTAGGACAGAAACCTAGACCCAGCCTTCCACCAGCCAATTGGAACTGAACTTTGACTGAAAACAGCCTGGATTGTAGATCATTGCTTTCCTGATTAAAGTGGATGGTTCAGGAATGAGTAGCTAAGCTATGGAGCGCTTAACCACAATTACCCACAGCCCCCCAATTCTAGGAGCTGACCCAGAAACAGCAACTGAGACCCATAATTTCCAGGTTGGGTTTGGATCAAGAGCAATTTCACTGGTGAAGCAGAGAAATGCAATCAATTAATCTCAATTCTTGGCTCCTGGGGACATTTAAGCTATGGAGTTCACCTTCTGTTGGGTGCAACTGAGTTACATCTGGCATCTCTCTGAAAAAAAAAACCCAAAAACAACACCCCCCCAAACCGTGCCTACTAATGTTCCCAAAACCTTTCTGGTTCTCCTCAGTATACTCCCCTCATCATACTCTTGATAGTTTCCCATCAGTCCAGGACCTCAAAACCTATGTGGCTCTTAGCCCAATGTCTGAGTCATCCTTTCCCCAAAGGGCCTCTGCTGAGTGAGGAGTGGGGATCAAGCCAGGCAATCTGTGCAGATAACTACAGGATGCTTTACCACAAGAAGTGGGCAGAAAGTCCTCCCATCTTGTCAAACTCCTGACAATCTGCTAGCTGCCTTGCCTACCCAAAGTAGGAAGATAAGCAGATAAGTAGAGTAATTAATTCTTTTTTTAATTCCTTCTGTACTGTCTTAACTTTTGTATTTGTGTTCGTAGTGCTTGCTATAGTGCTTGACACAGAGAATGCCCTTATAAATGCTTTTTCATTAATTAATTCTTAATTTACATATACTTAGTCTCCCCCTTAAATCAACTAGTTCCACCCCCCATGCTGGAGTTGCCTCTCTTACCCTCCCAAAACATTCAAACTATTTAAAAAATGAAAACTATTACCAAATTTGCTTATTGCTTCCATAGAAAGAGGATAATACAGATGGTCAAGGTGAGTGACAATAGTGATGAAATAGGGGCTAGAATTCACCAATCTGGGATTCACTATCAAAAGCAGCGTGTAGTATCTGAAGATATGAAGTCTTCTTTGTTCAAGTTGCTTGAGAACAAGGGAGTGAGATTCTGGAGGATGAGTTTCAGCAACATTGAAGGACTTTGATGGACTAAATCTTTCCTCTCCTCTCTTTTCTCCTCTCTCTTCTCCTCTCACTTTTTAGCCCCTACCTTTGGAATCAAGAAATTTGTTTTTACTAACCTCTTGAGTTTGAAATATTTCTATGCCAAACTCTGAGGATTTGTATATGTGTGCATGTGTGTTCAACCCTACTTTGGTTCAGATAAGAGTGAAGTTCATCCAATGCTAATTACCCACCCCTTTCTTCAGTGTTTGGACACTCTTCTCATGAACCTCAATTTTGAAAGGTATCCACTTCCACCTTCTTCTTCTTCCTTTCTACACAAATGTATTCCTATTATCTTCCCTTATTTCTCCCTTCTAAAAAACAACAGAACCAATTATTCTTGATTATAAATTTGTATCTTTTGTCTTTGAGAATATTTTATTCCAAGATCTCCTTTCATTCACTATAAAATCTCCCAGGTTTTATGTCATCCTGATCGCAGTTTCTTGGTACTTGAACTCTTTCTGAATGTTTGCTGTATTATTTTATTTTATTTTTTTAATATGGAAACTCTGGATTTTGACTTTGATGTTCCTGGGACTTTTTCTTTTGGGATTTCTTTTAGAAGGTAATTCTTCCGATTTTTACTTTGCTCCCCCCCCCCTTTTTTCCCCTGAGATAACTGGGGCTAAGTGATTTGCCCAGGATCACACAGCAGGAAGTGTTAAGTGTCTGAGACCAAACTTGAACTCAGATTCTCCTGACTTCAGGAGCTGGTGCTCTATTGACTATACCACCTAGTTGCTCCTCCCATTTAAAAAAATTCTTGACATTCTTTAGAAATTGAGTTCCTAATTATTTCCTTTTCTTTCACTGAGAAAGTAACCAATGAATCAATTAAACATGTGAAATCACAGAAAACATTTCTATATTAGCAATGATGCAAAAAAATCAAGAAAAAGGAAAGTGAAAAAATTATACATCAGTTTGCACTCAGAGTTCTGGAGTTGGATAGAATTTTTCATTAAGAGCCCTTTGGAATTATCTTTTATCACTGTATTTATCAGAAGAGTTAAGTCTTTCATAATTGATCATTATTACAATATTGTTGTTACTGTGTTCTGTTTGCTTCATTTTGCATCAGTTAATGTTTTCCTGATATCAATCCTTTCATCATTTCTTATAGCAAATAGTATTTCTTCACAATCATTCACCACAACTTGTTCAGTCATTTCCAAATTGTTGGACACCCTCTCAATTTCCAGTTCTTTGCCATCACAAAAAGTAAGTATTTTTGACCTTTCTCTTTTTTCTTTCATCTCCTTGGGATATAGATCTAGTGTTGGTATTGCTGGGTGAAAAGCCACACACAGTTTTATAGTCCTTTGGCCATAGTTTCAAATTATTCTTCAGAATGGTTGGATTATTCACAATACCATCAACAATTCATTAATGTACCTATTTTTCCATATCCCCACATCACCTCTATTATTTTTAATTTCTGATAGGTGCAGATAGTATCTTAAAATGATTTTGATGGGCATTTCTTTAATCAATAATGATTTAGTACATTTTAATGTGACTATAGATAGCTTTGATTTCTTCTTCTGAAACCTGCTTTTTCATCTTCTTTGACTTTGTCAATTGGGGAATAGCTCTTATTTTTATAAATATGATTGAGTTCCCTATATATTTGAAAAATGAGTATTTTATCAGAGAAACTTGCTATAATTTTTTAAAATGTTACTTCATTGTCTATGAAACCTCTTAGCAAAATGTAGTTTCCTTGATTATCTCTTTTAATGGAGTTTTTTTTTGCTTTGTCTGAGATCATGATCACTACAACTGCTTTTTTAAACCAGCCCAAGTATAATACATTTTGCTCTGGCCTGCTCCGACACCTTTCTGACTGTGTGTCTCTGTCTTACTGTCTAAAATGTATCTTTTGTACACAACATATTGTTGGATTCTGATTTTTAATCTATTCTGCTATTTATTTCCATTTTATAGGTTTATTTGATTCACATTTATAGTTATGATTAGTCTATTTTCCTAATTTCTTCAGTTTATCCTTCTCTCCATTTTCACTTTTCCCCTTTTCAAATATCTGTTTTGCTTCTGAATACTATCTCACCTTTATTACCTCCCACCCCAACCTTTACTCCTGCCTTTCTTATCCCTTTTCCCTCTTACTTCCCTGTTGGGTAAATTAAATTTCTTTTTTCTTTTTTTTTTTCTTTTTCTTTTTCTTTGCTGAGGCAATTAGGGTTAAGTGATTTGCCCAGGGCCACACACTTAGGAAGTATTGAGTGTCTGAGGTTGGATTTGAACTCAGGTCCTCCTGACTTCAGGGCCAGCACTCTATCCACTGCACCATCTAGCTGCCCCATAAGTTGAATTTCTATACCCAACTGAGCATGTATACATATTTGCTCTTTAAACCAATTTGGATGAGAGTGAGATTCAACCATTGCCCCCCTCACCCCTGCCATTTTCATCTCTATTGTAAAAGCTCTTCCTTGTATGACTTTTTTATGTGAGGTAATTTTGTCGATTTTTCCTCTCCATTACCTTTTTTCTTAGTGCATTCCTCTTTCTCATTCCTTCATCATCATCATCATTATTTTTTTTTGGAGATCATTCCAACACAATCAACTTGCAACCATGCTCTCTGCTAGTAGACTTCTTCTGTCTTTTTTTTTTATTAAAGCTTTTTATTTGTATAACATATGTATGGGTAGTTCCCCAGCATTGATCTTTACAAAGTTTTCCATTACAAATTTTACCCCCAGTCCCCTCCCCTTCCCTAGATGGAAGGAAGTCCACTACATGTTAATAGTGTTTTAATACTTGACAAGTTGTGCAAGAAAAATCCTATCTACAAGAAAAAAAAAAGAAAATCAGAGAAAGGAAACACAATGCAATCAAACCTCAATAGAGAGCATGAAAATGGTATATTGTGGTCCATATTTCATATCCCTCTCTCTGGATGTATATGGATTTCTTCAGTGAACAACTGGAACTGGTTTGAGACAATTCTTTGTTGCAGAGAGCCATGTCCATCAGAATTGATCATCATGTAATATTATTATTGCTGTGTATAATGATCTGGTTCTGCTCGTTTCACTCAGCATCAGTTCATGCAAGTCTCTCCAGGCCTCTCTGAAATCGTCCTGCTGGTCGTTTCTTACAGAGCAATAATATTCCATAACATTCATATACCATAATTTATTCAGCCACTCTCCAATTGATGGGCATCCATTCAGCTTCCAGTTTCTAGCCACTACAAAAAGAGCTGCCACAAACATTCTTGCACATGTGGGTCCCTTTTCCTCCTCTAAGATCTCTTTGGGTCATAAGCCTTGTAGAAACACTGCTGGATCAAAGGGTATGCACAGTTTGATAACTTTTTGAGCATAGCTCCAAATTGCTCTCCAGAATGGTTGGATCCATTCACAGTTCCACCAACAATGTATTAGTGTCCCAGTTTTCCCACATCCCCTCCAACATGCATTGTTATCTTTTCCTGTCATTTTAGCCAATCTGACAGGTATGTAGTGGTACCTCAGAGTTGTCTTAATTTGCATTTCTCTGATCAATAGTGATTTGGAGCAACTTTTCATATGCCTAGAGATGGTTTTAATTTCATCATCTGAAAATTGTCTGTTCATATCCCTTGACCACTTATCTATTGAAGAGTGGCTTGAATTCTTATATATATATATGAGACAATTCTCTATATATTTTAGAAATGAGGCCTTTATCAGAACCATTAAATGTAAAGATGATTTCCCAATTTGATGCTTCCCTCTTAATCTTGTCTGCATTAGTTTTATTTGTACAGAAACTTTTTAACTTAATATAATCAAAATTATCTATCTGGTGTTCAATTAAGAGTTCCAGATCTTCTTTGGACATAAATTTATTCCATCTCCACAGGTCTGAGAGGTAAACTATACTACGTTCCTCTAATTTGCTTACAATATCACTCTTTATATCTAGATCATGAACCCATTTAGATCTTATCTTGGTATGTGGTGTTAGGTGTGGGTCAAGCCCTAATTTCTTCCACACTAGTTTCCAATTTTCCCAGCAGTTTTTGCCGAATAATAAATACTTATCCCAAAAGCTGGGGTCTTTGGGTTTATCAAACACTAAATTGTTAAAGTTATTGCCTAGATTGTCCTGATAACCTATCCTATGCCACTGATTGACTGCTCTATTTCTTAGCCAGTACCAAATGGTTTTGATGACTGCTGCTTTATAATATAGTTTTAGATCTGGTACAGCAAGGCCACCTTCATCTGCCTTTTTTTTTCATTAATCCCCTTGAAATCCTTGACCTTTTGTTCTTCCAAATGAACTTTGCTACTATTTTTTCTAGATTTGTAAAATAATTTCTTGGGAGTTTGATTGGTATGGCACTAAATAAGTAGATTAGTTTGGGTAGTATTGTCATTTTTATTATATTCTCTCTGCCTACCCATGAGCACTTAATGTTTTTCCAATTGATTAGGTCTGATTTTATTTGTGTGGAAAGTGTTTTGTAGTTAAGTTCGCATAGTTTCTGACTTTTCCTTGGCAAATAGATTTCCAAATATTTTATCCTATCATCCGTTATTTGGAATGGAGTTTCTTTTTGTATCTCTTGCTGCTGAATTTTGTTGGAAATATATAAAAATGCTGATGATTTATGTGGATTAATTTTGAATCCTGCAACTTTGCTAGAGATGTGAATTGTTTCTAGTAGTTTTTTAGTTGAGTCTCTAGGGTTCTCTAAGTATACCATCATGTCATCTGCAAAGAGTGATAATTTGGTTTCTTCATTACCTACTCTAATTCCTTTTATCTCTTTTTCTTCTCTTATTGCTAAAGCTAACATTTCTAATACAATATTAAATAGTAATGGTGAAAATGGGCAGCCTTGTTTCAGACTTCTTCTGTCTTAATAATGACAAAACTCTTAGGAGTGACATGTATCATCTTCCCATATAGGAAGTTAAACAGTTTAACCTTATCAAATCCCTTATGATTTCCCTTTGATGTTTACTTTTTTATGCTTCTCTTGAGTTTTATATTTGAATGTCAAATTTTCTATCTATCTCTATTCTTTTCATTAGGACTGCTTAAAATTCTTCTGTTTTATCAAATATCTAATCCTCCCCCCCCCCGCCCAAAGGCTAATACTCACTTTTATTGGTAGGTTATTTTTGGTTGTAATCCTAACTCCTTTGCCTTCTGGAATAACATATTCCAAGGTGTCTGCTTCTTTAATATGCAAACTGGTAAATTTTGTGTGATCCTGAGTGTAGTTCCATAATATTTTAATTATTTCTTTTGGATACTTGTAATATTTTCTCCTTGACTTGGGGGCTCTGGAATTTAGTTATAGTTTTCCTGTGAGTTTTCATTTTGGAATCTCAGGAGGTGATTGGTGAATTTTTAGAGTATCAATTTTATGCTCTGGATCAAAGAAATAAGGGAAAATTTCCTTTATAATCTCTTAAAGTATGACTAGGTTTTTGTTTTTGATCTTCATGGTTTCAGGTAGTCTAATAATTCTTAAATTATCTCAAGTTCTTTTTCTTTTCTTCTTTCTTTCTTCCTTTTTCTTCCTTTCTTTGTTTCCTTCCTTCCTTCCTTCCTTCCTTCCTTCCTTCCTTCCTTCCTTCCTTCCTTCCTTCCTTCCTTCCTTCCTTCCTTCCTTCCTTTCTTCTTTCTTTCTTTCTTTCTTTCTTTCTTTCTTTCTTTCTTTCTTTC
>JAJPUD010001326.1:34014-62880 GCA_023553655.1 Myrmecobius fasciatus
TCTTTCTTTCTTTCTTTCTTTCTTTCTTTCTTTCTTTCTTTCTTTCTCTCTCTCTCTCTCTCTCTTTTCTCTCTCTCTCTCTCTCACTTTCTTTCTTTTTTGCTGAGGCAATTGGGGGTTAAGTGACTTGCCCAGGGTCACACAGTGAGGCAGTCTTAATGAGGCCAGATTTGAACCTAGGTCCTCCTAACTTCAGAACTAGTACTCTATTCACTGTGCCACCTAGCTTCCTAGGAGTTATTTTCTTCAATGAACTTTTGTGCCTTTTTTGTACAACCTTTTCCAGTTGACTTATTTTGATTTTTAAGGAATTATTTAGTTCAGTGAATTTTTTTTTACCATTAGGGCAATTTTAAGGTGTTATTTTCTTCAGTATTTTTTGTTCCTCTTTTACCAAGTTATTCTCTTTTCATAAATTTCTTGTATCATTCCTATTTATTTCCCCAATTTTTCCTCTTCCTTTCATTTTGTTCATTAATTCTCCTAGGAATTCTTGTTGGGTTTGTGCCCAATTAGTGTTTTTTCTTTGTGCCTTTGCTTAGCTCTGTTTTCCCATTGTTGCTTCTTCTGAGTTTGTGTCTTGAACTTCCCTGTCACCATAATCTCTTTTTATGATCACGTTTTGTTGTTGTTGCTATTGCTGTTTGCTTATTTTTTTCTAGCTTATTTCTAAAACTGTATGTTAAAGTTGAGTTCACTTCACTCTTGGGTTGAGCCCCAATATTTAGGCTTTTTTTGCATTGATGTTTTCACAGATAGTTGTGGAAGTCTGGTTCTTCCAAGGAGATGTGATTCAGGGAGAGATGTGGTCACTATTCTTTCAGTCTGTGTTCTGATTTTTACCCAGGAAGTGTCCCTATTTCTCTGTAGCTGCCAATGATAGTGTTCCTCTTCACCCTGGAACTTTGACCAGGTCTCCTGCTCTCTTAAAGCCTCAAGCACTAGTCCTTCTGTCTACCTGTAACTGTAACTGTAACCAGGGCTTCTGCTCCTTTATGAGAGACTATGAGTATTATTCTCTCTCCTGAAACTATCTCCTGTTACCATATATGGGCAATGCAACAGAGTCCTACATCCACTATCAGTTACAGGATCTTCTGTATTCTCTTTATGATCAGTTATCAAATCCCTTTATCATCTCTGGCCTGGGAACTTCTGAAGCTACTACTGCATGTTATAGCTGCTTTCGACTCCTACCTCCTTTGTGCTGTCACTATGATGTCTCCAGGCCAGTGTCACAGACCTCTCCTGTACTTATGCTATAAAAAGATAGGTAGCTAAACAATTTGGATGCACTATCAATTATCATCACCTCACCCACTTTAAGCAGCAAGCTTAGCCCTCTTTCAGTCATCCTCATTCATTAATATAAATGACAAAAAGCCAACAAAACTTTTTTCAATTATAGCTTTTGTTGTCAACTTTAATTTATTCTTTGGAAAAAATTGCAATTCACATTGCCCAACAAAACAATTCCTCTCATTGGTCATGCCCAAGTAAGCATATCTCATTCTGGATTTTAAGACAATTACTTCTCTGGCAAGAGGTGAGGCAGATTCACGTTCAGTCCTTTGTACTCATGGTTTATCACTACATTAATCAGAGTTCTAAATTGTTTTACTTTATAAAATTATTGCCATTGTATTAATTATCCTTCTAGTTTAGTTCATTTTGTTCTACATTAATTCACAGAGTAATTATTCTCCTTTTTCATTTCATGATATGGCATTCCATTAGAGTCATATATGACTCTATGTAGAAACACATATGACAATTTGTTTAGCTATTATCCTGTAGATGGTTCCCTACTCAATTTCCAGTTCTGGTTTACTATTTAAAGAGATGATATAACTATTTTTGTACATATGGCTAATTTTCACCTTTCTTTGATCTCTTTGGACTGCATGTCTAAAACCTTTTTGAACATTATTTCATATTTTTCCCCAGAATGACCAGACCAATTCACAATTCCACCAATAATGCATTAGTGTGCTTTCTTAAAATTCCTCTAAAATTTGTTGTTTTCTCTTTTTGTTATCTTTGTCAATTAATGAATATGAGGTAGAACTTCAAAGTTTATTTAATTTTCATTTATATAATTAGTAATTTGGAGTTTGTTGTTATTGTTTTTTTTCACATTGATCTCAGATCATTCTAAAGTTTAGAACTCCTACCACTAGTCTTATGGGACTCTGTCATTTGTTTACTGGCATACTTTGAATATAGTATAGGTTCAGTTGCAGACCACTGCCACAAAGCAAATATCACAATAAAATGAATCACATGAATTTTTTAATTTTCCAGTATATAGAAAAGTTATGTTTATACTATTTGTTGTACTCTATTGTATATGCAATAGTATTATGTCTGAAAAACAATGTATATACCCTAATTAAAAATACCTTATTGCCAAAAATTGCTAACCATTATCTAAGTCTTGAGAGAGTCATGATCTTTTTGCTGGTAGAGGGAAGGCTTTGCCTTGAAGTTGATGGCTGCCAAGTGATTAAAGATGGTTGCTAAAAACCCTAAATGCTAAAAGCCCTAAACCTAAATGTGCGTGCTGTGGCAATTTCTCAAAATATCACAACAACAAAGTTTGCTGCATTGATGGATTCTTACTTTTACTTGAACATTTAGAGGCCATTGTAGAGTTATTAATTGACCTAATTTCAATATTGTTGTATCTCAAGGAATAGGGAAGTCTGAGGAGGATAGAGATGGGAATAGCTTGTTGGTGTAGCAATCAGAATACATACAACATTTATTGATTAAGTTTGCTATCTCATATGGGTATGGTTCATGGTGTCTCCCCAAAATTCAATATCAAAATCAAAAATCTCTAATCATAGATCATCAAAATACATGTTAATAATGGCAAAACTTGAAACATTGTGAGAAGTACTGAAATGTGACTCAGAGATACATTGTGAAGGCTGATAGACTTGCTCAACACAAGTTTGTCACAAACTCTCAATTTGTAAAAAACACATTGTCTTCGAAGTGCTGTAAAGTGAAGCACAATAAAATGAAGTATGCTTGTACTTTAATGGCCTATCAACTATGCCACCTACCTGCCTCTTTATATTTTCAGAATTTTATTCTTGAGAAATTCTCATCTCTCATGAGCCAATTTCCTCACTGAATTTTAGTTTATGGGATCCTACTTACCCTTATTCTGAACCCTTTGAAATTTGATTTACTACAATCTTATCATCTTCTTCTTTCATAAATAGATAGCCAAGTCACTTATTATTATGATTCCTGCTATTTCTAATAAAGCAAATAGTTATTCACTATTTTTGAGAATCAGATCCAGAAAAGAATGTTTCCTCTACTTTTTAAAGGATGAAAATTTTCATTGATAAGTCAATACATTTTTAGTTATTCTTCTTGGGGCAGAATGATCTCTATTTATTTTGCCTATCTTTTTGTAGTAAATATGCTCTGGGATTCAAGAACCAGGCTTCTATACTTTTCAAGATTTAGAGAATACCCTGAGGGACTGCCCTATCTCTTGTTGAAATGCTCTTCTTCAGCTCAAGCCTCCATTGGTTGTGTTCCCTCTACTATAAGTCAGTAAATGATATTAGTGAAGGAGGCAAACCAAATATAGAGGTCCACTGAAGAGAAAAAGACTGAAACTTATAAAAGCTTTTTAAAGTGTCAACATTTTAAATTCAATATCTACAACCAATCAGAGAGCTTATTGGCAAACTAGAACTATTTACAGAATGTCTACACATGTTCCAAACTTTCTATGAAAGTCATAATAACTTTCCCAAAACAGGTGCCTCAGGGTCTTCCATGTGAGGAATAATGGCAGAGAGTCTCTGCTCATGGGTTGGTCTCTTATTATTCATTCTTACAATAGGTAACCATGTCTGTTCTGGAAGCTCTGCTCTCTTCCTTCCTGCTGCCTCAAACCATTGCTTTTCTTTTCTTTTTCTTTTTCTTTTTTTTGCTGAGGCAATTGGGGTTAAGTTACTTGCCCAGGGTCACACAGCTAGGAAATGTTAAGTGTCTGAGGCCATATTTGAATTCAGATCCTTCTGACTTTAGGGTTGGTGCTCTATCCACTGTGCCACCTATCTGCCCCTCAAACCATTGCTTTTCTTGAACCTTCTATGCTTGAATAACAGAACTCTGCAGACAATTTCTGTGATGAACACAAGCTCCTAGTATCTCCCTACTAAAACCCTTTTGCCACTTCTGTGTTATTGGCTAGTCTACACTAGCCAATATTTTTTCTCTCGGAGGTTTTAGATATAGGAGCTTTGACTTTGTTATCTTCTTCTGAATGTATGTTTTGATCTTCCTTGTCACCATAGTAAATTTCTATAGTCAGAATCTTTTTCTGTTTTTTGCTCATTTTCTCAGCTTATTTTAATTCTTTCTCAAAGTAGGGCTCCAGGGTAGAAAGTACAATGTTCCAAGCTTCAGAAACTTTGTGCAGCTGTTTTCAGAGATACTTCTAAGAAACCTGCAAGTTTTCAGTTCAGAGTGATCCATCCAGGAATCTGGGTATCTAGGTGTCCAAGAGTTGAGTAAAGGCTGAGTTTTACAACAAGTTCAACATTTATATCCCAGGCATAATTCCAGATTCTTTTCAGGAAGAAGCTCTTAAATGGAGAGGAAGACTGAGGAGAAGTCAGTTTATAGAAGACTTGGCATCATGATCATGTCCCTATCCTGAACTTACCACATAGAGATTTCAGAGAATTTCCCTTTGGTTGATATTTAGGACTATCTTGGTAGAGCCAAGATAATTCACTTTCAATAGGAGAGCTTATTTACTCTGTGTATTATCTAGTATATTCTTCACTGTATACCTTCTCTGATTTCTGTTTGCTATCAGCTTGGTTAAATGTGTTTATTTGCTATGCATCTTCATTATGAAACTGGTTTTTGTTGGGAAGGGAGTCAAGTCTTAGATAGATAGCTTGGGATATTAAATCTCATTAAGGAATAGCAATTAGTCATCTCCTCTAGATTAACAATATTTAGAGAGCAAATAGATATAATTCTTGCCTGGAACCTTCTCTTTGAGGAAAGTAGGATGTCCATAATCTAGCTCCACCTTCCTCCTTCCTTTCTGGCAAGAATTTGTCTCCTTTCAAGATGAATGGACAAAAGAAACTATAGAGATATTTAATGATGCCTGTCTATATTCAGCTGACCCTATGTAGATATACATAACCTGTATGGGCACAAACTCAACTACAGTTCCTAAAAATATTACTAAGAGACAGCATGATGTCATAAAGCAAGCACTTGGATGGAGATCAAAAGACTGGGGTTCTAATTTGAAGTCTGCCAGTAACTCATATGTCACCTTGGATAAACTACTTTTCCTCTCCAGGCTTCTTTTTCCTTTTTGATAAAATAATGGATTAGTTGGCTCCTGAAATCCTTTTTCAGACCTAAATCTGGGACCCTATGATTCTCTCTTGTATGATGATAAAGTTAAACTAGATAAGATCTTTTCTACCTTTGATGTCCCTGATTCTTTCAATATAATTTAATGTTAAGTGGTGTCAGCACTGGGGTGTTAGTCACCCATTGACTATTGATTCTGTTGTAATGCTGATTGAATAAATGATGAAAAAAGCAGTTATTTGTAGTGACAGAACCCACAAATATTTGAGTGTAACAAATTTCCAGCAGAAGATATTTTGAAAGAACTTCAGAGAAGGTCTGTTTCAACTAAGCATGGAGGGAGGTGGCCAAGTGCAGGCATATGCAGAGACCCAGGTGGTGTGAGCCTCAGGTGCTGGGGAATATAATGGGAGGAATCTACAGCAGTGTTGCCTACTCTGTCCTGGTTGCAAGCCTCTTGATCAGCAGATTAGCTGTAAGACATTCAATACAAATACAAAAGGCAAATAGTGAGACCCTGAACCTCAGAATAGCACTGAACCTGGTCATGCCCACCCAGCATTGAAAGTTAGTCAGCACTGACCTAGCACTGCCTGTGGAGGAGAGTTGGACAATCTCCCCTTTGCACTAAAATATATATCTCAACCTTTTAAAAAATGAGCAAAAAAGCAAAAAGAACTCTGACCAAAGATAGTTTTTATGAAGAAAGATTTCAAACTCTGAGAACACCAAAAGCAGATCATCTCCAGATGAAGCCCCAAAGGCTGATATGAATTTGTCCCCATCTCACAAGTCTCTCTTGGAAGAATTCAAAAAGAAGCTTAAAAGAAAGTTAGAAGAAAAATGGGGAAAGGAAATAAAAACTTTGCAAGAGATTTTGGAAAAGGAAACAGAAATTACTTGAAGAAAATTCCTTAAAAATAAATTTAGTGAAATGGAAAAAGCAAATAACTCCTTACAAAATAGACTTGATGAAATGGGAAAAGCATATAACTCCTTAAAAAATAGATTTGACAAAATGGAAAAAGAAAACAACTCCTTGAAAAAACAGAATTTGTAAATGGAAAAAAAAATCCATTGAACAAAACAACTCATTTAAAAATTCAATTGGCCAAATATAAAAGGAGCTAAAAAAAAGGTAACTCAAGAAAAAAATCGCTAAAAATTAGAACTGAACAAATGGAAATGAATGACTTAATGAAACTTCAAGAGAATCAAATCAAGAGAAAAGTTTTCCAGTCAAACAAAATTAAAAAAAATGAAAAAAATAGAAGAAAATGTAAAATACTTCATTGGAAAAACAACTGACCTGGAAAATAAATCTAGGAGAGATGATCTAAGGATTATTGGACTTCCTGAAAACCATGATGCAAAAAGAGCCTAGATATCATCTTTCAGGAAATCATGAAGGAAAACTGGCCTGATGTCCTAGAATCAGGAGCTAAAATAGCCCTTGAAACAATTCATTGATCACCTCCTGAAAAAGATCCCAAAATGAAAACTCCAAACTAACTTTCAGAATTATAATATCAAGGAAAAAAATATTGCAAGCAGCCATAAAGAAACAATTCAAATATTGAGGAGCCATAATCAGGATTACCCAAGACCTAGCAGCTTCAACCTTAAAGGATGGAAGGGCCTGGAATCTGATATTCCAAAAGGCAAAGGAACTTGGATTGTAGTCAAGAATCAACTATCCAGCTAAAATGAACATTATCTTTCAGGGAAGAAGATGGACATTCAATGATACAAGTGAATTTCATTTATTTATGATGAAAAGACCAGAGCTGAACAAAAAATTTGATCTTCAAATACAGAACTCAAGAGAACTCTTGAGAACTTTATCTCTGGGTATACTTAGAGAGTGCAGGTATAATTTAATTTTATTGTGATAATATAAAAAAGAAACTAGAGGTGGAAGAGGGATTGTACTGGAAAAAGAAGAAAATAGAGTTAAATGAGGGAAATTACATCTTATTAAGAGACAAAGAAGACCTATTATTATTGAGGGAAAGAAAGGAGGGGGATGAACATTGTGTGAATCTTACTCTCATCAGATTTGGCTCAGAGAGAATATCAGACATATTTGGCTTCACAGAGAAACTTGTCTCATCCTATAGGGAAGTGGGAGGGGAAATGGGAAAGGAAAGGGACAGGCAAATAGAAAGGAAAACAAAAGCAGTAGGGAAAAGGTATAAGAAAGGGGGAGGGCCCGTAAAGGGAGAGAGGTGTTTGAAGTAGGTGATTATCAGAAGCAAAATACTGGAGATGAGGGAAAGGGGGAAAGGAAAGAGAAAAGTGTAATGGAGTAAATAAAATGATGGGAAATATAGAATTAGTCATTTTAACTGTGAATGTGAATGGGATGAATCCTCCCATAAAATGGAAGCAGATAGCAGACTAGATTAAAAGTCAGAATCCTACAATATGTTGTTTACAAGAACAACATTTAAAGCAGAGTGATATATGCAGAGTAAAGGTAAAAGACTGGAGCAGAATCTATTATGTTTCAGGTGAAGTAAAAGAAAAAAAGCAGGGGTAGCGATACTGATTTCAGATCAAGCAAAAGCAAGAACAGATCTAATTAAAAGAGATAAGGAAAGAAACTATATCTTGCTAAAGAATACCATAGAAAATTAAGTAATATCAATACTAAACATATATGCACCAAGTGATATAGCATCCAAATTCCTAGAGGAGAAGTTAAGAGAACTGCAAGAAGAAATAGCAAAACTGTCTAGTGGGGGATCTCAACCTTGTTGTCTCAGAACTAGATAAATTGAATCCCAAAATAAATAAGAAAGAAGTTAAGGGGATAAATAGAATTTTAGAAAAGTTAGGTATGATAGATCTTTGGAGAAAATTGAATAGAGACAGAAAGGAGCATATTTTTTTCTTGGTGGTTCATGGAACCTTTACCAAAATTGACCACATATTAGGGCATAAAAAACTCAAAATCAAATGCAGAAAGGCAGACATAATAAATACATCTTTTTCAGATCATAATGCAATAAAAATCACATGTAATAAAGAACCAGGGAAAATGGAGCAAAAATTAAGTGGAAACTAAATAATCTGATCCTAAACAATGAGTGGATGAAACAACAAATCATAGACACAATCAATAATTTCATCCAAAAGAATGACAGTAATGAAACATAGCAAAATTTATGGGATGCAGCCAAAGCAGTTCTTAGGGGAAGTTTTATATCTCTAGATTCTTAATTGCATAAAATAGAGAAAGAGAAGATCAATGAATTCGGCATGCAATTAAAAAAGCTAGAATAAGATCAAATAAACCCCCCCTAAGTAAATACCAAATTTGAAAATTTGAAAATAAAAGGGAAGATTAATAAAATTAAAAGCATGAAAAAATAATTGAACTAATAAACAAAACTAAGAGCTGGTTTTATGAAAAAACATAAAAATAGATAAATCTTTAGTTAATTTGATCAGAAAAAGTAAAGAAGAAAATCAAATTGTTAGTATCAAAAATGAAAAAGATGAACTTTCCACCAATGAAAAAAATTGGAGTAATAATTAGGAACTATTTTGTTCAACTGTATGATAATAAATACGATAATCTAAATGAAATGGTTGAATATTTACAAAATTGCCCAGATTAACAGAGGAGGAAACACATTATTTAAATAGTCCCATTTTAAAAAAAGAAATTGAACAAGCTATTAATCAATTCCCTAAGAAAAAGTCTCCAGGGTCAGGTGGATTTACATGTGAATTCTACCAAACATTTAAAGAACAGTTAATTCCAACACTATACAAACTCTGGAAAAATAGGGAAAGAAGGAATCCTACCAAATTCTTTTTATGACACAGACATGGTGCTGATTCCTAAACCAGGTAGGGTCAAAACAGAGAAAGAAAAGTATAGATCAATTTTTTAAAATGAATATTGATGCAAAAATCTTAAATAAAATATTAGCAAAGAGATTACAGCAAGTTATCCCCAGGATAATACATCATGACCAAGTAGCATTTATGCCAGGAATGCAGAGTTGGTTCAATAGAAACAATTCATAACTTTAGCAAAATTGCAGGAAACAAAATAAATCCACATAAATCATCAGCATTTTTATATATTACCAACAAAGTCCAGAATTACAAACAGAAATTCCATTTAAAATATTTGGGAATCTACCTGCCAAGGCAAAGTCAGGAACACAACTACAAAACACTTTCCACACAAATAAAGTCAGATCTAATCAATTGGAAAAATATCAAGTACTCATGGGAAGGCTGAGCAAATATAATAAAAATGACAAAACTATCTAATCTACTTATTCAGTGCTATGCCAATCAAACTCCCAAGAAATTACTTCATAGAGCTAGAAAAAACAAACAAACCAACAAAATTCATCTGGAAGAACAAAATGTCAAGAATTTCAAAGGAATTAATGAAACAAAATGCAAATGAAGATGGTAAAGCAGCGGTCATCAAGACTTATTTTGAGCGGCCATCAAGACAAAGCTCTCTCCCTGAGCCTTAAAGAGATAATGTATTTGGCTTCATAAGATCACAGGTTCATAGATTTAAAACTGAATGGGAATAAAGAAGCCAACTAATCTAAATTTCCCACTTTACAGATGAGGAAACAAAAACTTAGGAAGGTTAAGTCATTGTCTAAAGTCCCTTAAATACTAGCTGACAGGCTGGATATGAATCCTTTGATGTCAAAACCCAGTGATATTTTCATTATACAATATAGAGAATTTGATTTAAAAGAGAACTCAGAAATCATGTAATCCAAACTCCTTATTTATAAATGAGAAAATTGAGGCATATCTATCAAGTTGAATTGAGTTCCACTGAATTGAAGGGAAGGTTTCATGGAAGAGCTAAGTCTTGAGCTGGCTTTATAGAGATGGGTTGGGATTGAGTAAAATGAAGGATTATGGGTATGTATGAGTGAGAGGGTATGTGCTTTGCATAGTAGGTGCTTAATAAATGTCTGTTGATTAATTAATCATGTTCTTGGCAACCATGACCTAAAAAATCTAAAGTATTTTGAGATGTCATTTTCTCCCTTCCCCTTGTTCTATCTTCCCATTCTCCAAATGAAATTTATATATATATATATATATATTTACTTTACTCATTTGTTTGTCTATCTGTCTGCCTCTCAAGTTGGAGTTGCATAAGCATGAGCTGGACAATTAAACCACACGTACAAATGGGAAAGCCATGTGCATCTTGAACCCCAGCCAGGTTAGCCTGGTATAATTGGCAGCTCTTGATCTTCTCTGAGTATAAAAGAGAAATAATGCATGCCAGCAGGTGCAGTGACTACATACAAGGATAGATTCCCTGGGAAGGTTTCTTCCTTTCTCCTTTTATTTTCTGGTATTTCCCCCCTCATACTTTATTGGTTAAATAGAAAAACTATCAGCATGATTAACTATATCAACAATAAAACCAATAAAAATCATTCAATTATCTCAATAGATGCAGAAATATACAATATTCATTGCTATTAAAAACACTGGGAAGTATAGGAATAAACAGAACTTTCTTTAAAATACTAAGTATCCATCTAAAACTATCAGTAATGGGAGTAAGCTAGAAGGAAACAAACATTTATTAAGCACCTACTGTGTACCAGACACCATGCTAAATCCTTTATACATATCTCTCCTTACAACAATTCTGGGAGTAGATGCTATCATGATCCTCATTTCACAGTTGAGGAAACTGAAGCAGACAAAGTTAAGTGATTTGCCTAGAGTCAAATAACTAGTAATTGTCTGGATTTTAACCTGGTCTTTTGGACTTCAGGCCCAGCCCTCTATCCATTAAACCAACATAGAAAAGTAGAAAGTAATCTGGCTTTAGACTTAAGACTGGGATTCAAATCTTGCCTCTGTACTGCCTCTGTGATTTTGGGTAAGTCACTTAATATTTTGTCACTGATTCAGCACATGGAAAAGGAGGAGGTTGAATTGGATGTCCTCTTAGGTCTCTGAAAACCTTAAAATGTGTGGCCCTATAATCCATGAAAGCTTATTTATAGATCACTGTGTCTGTTCAGTTTCTCTCTATATGCTATATGTCCATCATATATTTTGTCTTTCCTTTTCTGATTCAACCTGTATGCATTTCTTCAGCTAGTATTCTTTTTTCTCTGACTGTTCCATTCACATTTTATTTTATCCTCTCTCTCATCCTCCCCTCTACCTCTTTTCTTTCTCTCTTAACAAATCACATCAGAGAAGTAAGGTAGATTTGCTATTATTTATTGTGTTAATTAGTCATGTACTCCTTGTTCTTGAGTGGAACATTTAATGTTTTTTAATATAAACAAAACAAATAAATAATCAATTGGTTAATTAAATAAATAAAATAAAATTTTTATTTGAACCCTCTTCCTGCCCTCTAGGACTTTGGCTGATTCCTGAGTTATGATCTCTCTAATTAAAATTAAAATCTTAAGTCAAGGCCAATTGATTGTATTGCTAGTGCGATGATGTAATGGACACAGAGTTGGCCTATGAGTCAGAAAGACCTGGGTTCAAATTATACCTATGAAACATAGGTATAATTTGAAACATATTGGCTATGTGACCCTGGGGAGATCATTTACTACCTTAGTGACCCCGACAACTGTCTGAAATGATAAGATGTAGAGCACCTACAGATTTGTATTAGTAAAGTGAGTGAATACCTTTCCAGGAGCTTCATAAAAAAATAAAACCATAGAGTTTGGCCAAATTTCCTCCTCTACGCAACACACCTAATAACATATTGTTGTAAATTCATTGATCTGTTGCTGGAGGTTTTAATAATGGAGAGAGAAATATTTGGAGATGGAGGAGACACAAGGTGTCATGGATGAGGAGCCATTGACTATTTCCATGGAGAGGGGATGATACCAGTAGTGAGGAAAGAAAGACTTTTAAAAAGACACTTGGGAAAACTGATGATGAATAACACAGTTTAGCTTAGAACCAATCTAGGCTTGGAAAATCTGTGCTCTGGTACCCTGGACATACTCATAGAATAAGAAAGAGAAACATCTTTAGGGATCTAGTTTAGCCAATTTGCAAGTGAGAAGACTGAAGTCCTCTTGGGTGAGGAAAGTCACTTAATGTCAGCAGCTGGACTAGAATCCTTGTTTCTTGACTTCCTGTGCAGACAGCCATCTTCCACATCACTATCTGACTCATTCAGAAAGCCACAGAAAGCCATGTGTTATTTATCTACCATATCACATACCCAGATTCATTGTATTTTGAAACAAGTATTTGAATCCCTCCAAATATGGACGTGACACTCCCCCATAATTCCTCAGCAATTTTTTGATTTTCCCGAACCATTGTTGACTCTTTTATCATGATTTTTTTGCATCACCCTCATTTCTCTATTTTTTTCTTTTTCTGTTATTTTTTAAAATCTTTTTTTGAGCTCCTCAATGGCCTGAAACCCAATTCATATTTTTCTTGGAGATTGGATGTCAGAGTTTTGACTTTTTAATTTTCTTTTGAATATGTGTTTGATTTTTGTTGTCATTATAGTGACTTTATAATTTTTTCCATTGTTTACTTTCCCCCCAGTTTATTCTTCACATTTAATTCTTTGTTAGAATGGAACTCTGCTTTCAGAGTAAAGGGTGCACTGCCCCAATCTTGAGAAGTTTTATGCAGTTGTTTTCAGTGATACTTCTAGAAATCTATGTGTCAGAAATGCAAATTAAGACAACTCTGAGATACCACTACACACCTGTCAGATTGGCTAAAATGACAGGAAATGATAATGATAGCTGTTGGAGGGGATGTGGGAAAACTGGGACACTGATACATTGTTGGTGGAACTGTGAACGGATCCAACCATTCTGGAGAGCAATTTGGAGCTATGCTCAAAAAGTTATCAAACAGTGCATACCCTTTGACCCAGCAGTGTTTCTACTGGGCCTATATCCCAAAGAGATTTTAAAGGAGGGAAAGGGACCCACATGTGCAAAAATGTTTGTGGCAGCCCTTTTTGTAGTGGCAAGAAACTGGAAATTGAAAAGATGCCCATCAATTGAAGAATGGCTGAATAAATTATGGTATATGAATGTTATGGAATATTATTGTTCTGTAAGAAATGACCAACAGGAGGATTTCAGAGAGGATTGGAGAGACTTGCATGAACTGATGCTGAGTGAAATCAGCAGAACCAGGAGAACATTATACACAGCAACAAGACTATACGATGATCAATTCTGATGGACATGGTTCTCTTCAACAATGATGTGATTCAAACCAGTTGTGCTGCGATGAAGATAGTCATATACATCCAGAGAGAGGCCTGTGGGAACTGAGAGTGAACCACAACACAGCATTTTAATGCTTTCTGTGAATATTTCTATGCATTCTGTTTTCCTTCTTAGGTTGTTTTTTCTTCTTCTCTTTCTAGATCTGATGTTTCTTGTGCAGTAAGATGACTGTATAGATATGTATACATGTATTGTATTTGTCATATAATTTATCCTATCTAGCATGTATTAGATTACCTGTCATCTAGGGGTGGGGGGTGGGGGTAAGGAAAGGAAAAGCTTGGGAAAAAAAAAGTTTTTTTTTTTGCAAAGGTCAATGTTGAAAGGTCACTCATATGTTTTGTAAATAAAAAGCTTTATAAAAAACATTAAAGAATTATATAAAAGTAAAAAAAAGAAATCTATGTGTCATCTTTCATACTTCATTCTTCTTCACTTCTCATATAAAATCTTGCTGTGAAAATAATAACATACCTATCTCATAGAATTGTTGTGAGGATCAAATGAAATAATAAACTAAAATGCTTAGCATAGTACCTGGCACATAATAGATAATTAATAAATACTTCCTTTTTTCCTTTCCAACTTGATCTTCAGAGACTCCCTATTGATGTTAGTATCAAATTTTATTTTATCTTTATTTTATCCTTTAAAAATTATGTTTTTCTTTGTTTTATAATGGACATAATTATTAGTATAGTAGTATAGATATGTAGTTGTTCAGTTGTATTCATCATGTCTAAGTCTTTATGACCTCATTTAGGAATTTCTTGGGAAAGATATTGGAATAATTTATCATTTTTTTTCCTGCAGATCATTTAAAGGAAACTGAGACAGAGTTAAGTGACTTGACCAAAGTCACCTACACACAAAGTAGGTGAGAACAGATTTAAATTCAGACCCTTTTGACTCTAGGACCTCCACTTTATCCACTGAACTACCTAATTGCAAGTAAATAGTAGAGGTAAATAATTTATAAATAAGTAAATATACATATATTAAGAGTGTGTGCTCAAACTTTTTTCTGTAAAATTAAAAAAGTTTGAAGACCACTAGTAGAGAGGACCAAGTTCCTCATTTAACCTGACTTCCAAAGTCCTTCATAATTTGGCACCAGCTTATTTTGCCAGTTTCATTTCCTATGAGTTCCTTTAATGAATCCTCTTCTCTAGCTGGACTGGAATCCTTGACTGAACATGAACTGACGATTCTCTGAATCATCTTACCTCCACATTTTTGCCCACAGAATTCTCTGATTTGAGATTCAGATCCTACAGATTTACAATCTAGTTTGGTCTCTGATATTCATTTGCTATTTTAAAAAGTTACTTCCTCATTTTGGATCTCAATTTCCTTTACTTATAAAATGAGACTTCAGTTCTATTTGTTTAGTTTTGTTTACTATCTTATGATAGGGTCCATTTCCATTTTATTGTACAAACTTGACACATGGTTGTGTGTGTGTGTGTGGATAGATGATTCAGTTCAGAATTCGGGTGTCCGGGAACTTTTGGTGCCAGGGTCCTTTGTCTTCTGAAATAGATACATTTGAGGAAAAGGGGGAAAGCTTGTGGAGTGTTGTAAAGGACACAGTCTCTCACCTTGTGACACAGTCTACTGGAGTATCTTGTCCTTAAGACCTCCAGCAGAGGTTTTAACCCAAATCCCAGCAAGCTGCTATATTGCTCAGTGCAACAAGAGTCTTTCTCTAAAGATACACACAATGGCGATAACCAGCTCAATAAATACTACACAGGGACCAGACTCCCAACAGCTGCATTGCTCTATCATCCAAAGGTCTCTTTTGTCATTACCTTCTGTTTTGCAGTAGGAGGACCAGTTTAAGAAACACTAACCCTAAGTCCTAAATTAACTGTGCTTTTAAAAGTTGAGTAGGGATAGCCTTCAAAGGAGAAATAGAGGTTGGTTGCCCTTGTTGGGGTTGTTGGTATACCTTATTGACTTCAGAGCCATTGTTCTTCCTTCTTGACTGTGGCTACTCTGGGGGCTCAGCTCTGGGAGAGGATGCTAAAGCAACAGGTGAGGTAACTCATTTGAGTTTTGGGATCAGATTGCACCTCAGAGTTCTTAAGTGAGAGCTGAATGGAGCCCTGCAAGCAGTCAAGGAAAAATCTGATGTGCTTCTGGCTGTTACTAACATAATTTGCTGTTTCCCCTTGGGGGAAAATCAATAGGGCTTACCTTAATGACAGCTTAGGGGAAGAAGCTGTGGTTCCTGTGGCAACCAGTTTGAGAAACCCAAGAAAGGAGGAAAAAACCCATAAAAGTCTATCTCTCCTTGTGGTAAAAATAGCCAATAACTGAGATTTTTAAGAAAAGGGGAAAAACAAAAACAGCGTTTAGTGCATGAGTCATGATGATTTCTCCCAATTATGCAGCTATTAGACTCCAAATAAAGCTACCAACCAAGGAGCCTGGAATGTCAGGCGGTGAGGATGCCTGACAACTCAGCCCCCTCTCCCAAGTGAAGCTCACATTTGACTAGCAAAAATAGCCCTTCTTTGTTCAGGAGCTCAGGGAGAAGGATGTGTGTGTGTGTGTGTGTGTGTGTGTGTGTGTGTGTGTATGTGTTGTGTGTATTTACAACTCACTTTCTCTGTCCCAAGAGGTGGTATGATATCATGGACAGGGGAGTGGGCATTGAGTTAGGAGAAACCTGGGTTTGCCTGTCTCTGATAATTACTAATTGTGTGAACATGGGCAAATTACTCAAGCTTTTTGACAATTGGTATATAGAAAATGAATTATATAATTACCTCACAGAATTATTATAAGGATCAAACCAGTTTCTATATTTAAAGTGTTTTAGAAGTCCCAAAATACTATAAATAGGTATTAGGAGTTATTATTCCCCCTCACTTACCATTATGCTTCTGCCAACTTTCTGAACCTGAAACTACATTCTGCCATATCTAGTTAATCAATCAAAATTTATTAAGCACATAATATTTATTAAAACACTGCTAAGCATGGAAAATACTAAAACAAAAGTAGAATAGTCCCTGCCATCAAGGAGTTTATGTTCTAACAAGACACAATATATGTACATAAATACATACATGTATATGTACACACATAAATGTATACATACATACATAAGTATAAGCACATGTGTTTATAGTTAACATTTCTATTTATAAAATATTTAGAATTTTTAAAAAGTATTTTTTCTAATTTCAGGAAGGGATTGTCCTTAACATTCCTTTTTATAAGATTTTGAGTACCAATTTTTTCCCTCTTTCCCTTCCTTTCCCCTGCTCTTGTTGGCCCCCAGCCTCAAATTAATAAGCAATCTGATTTAGATACAATCATGTAAACATATTCCCATATTAGTCATGTTCTGAAAGAAAAAGCAGAAAAAAAGAGAAAAGCCACATCCCCTTCCCTCAAAAAAAAATGAAAATAGGATCCTTTGATCTGCATTTAAAGATCTATCTGCATAATTCTTTCTCTGGATATGGATAATATTTTATATCATGAATTTTTGGACTTGTCTTGTATCATTGTATTGCTGAAAAGAACTAAGTCAATCGAATTTGATCATTGCAAAATGTTAATTTTACTTTGTACAGGGTTCTGGTTCTGCTTACTTTACTCAGCATCAGTTCATATAAATCTTTACAGGTTTTTCTGAAATCTGTTTGCTCATCAGTTCTTACAGCACAATAGTATTCAATTATATTCATATACCAGAACTTGTTCAACCGTTCCCTAATTGATGAATATTCCCTCAGTTTCCAATTCTTTGCCACCACAAAAAGCTTGTATAAATATAGGATTCCCCTCCTTTTAATAATTTATTTGGGGATACAAACCTGGTAATGGTACTGCTGGATCAAAGGATACGTGCAGTTTTGTAGCCTTTTGGGCATAGTTCCAAATTGCTCTCCAGAATGATTGAATCAGTTCACAACTCCACCAACAATGCATAAAACATTTAATATTCATATTTTGTAATTGGCATTTGTATTTATAAAAGATACACACATTTTGGGAAGGAGTATATTGCAGCTGGGGGGAATCCAAAAAGTCTCACTCTTGAAAGAAACAAGAGATTCCAAGAGGGTACAAGTTGTAGAGGAGCATTCCAGGCATGGGGTGACTAGGACATAGATTGCAGAGATAGAGTAGCATATGTTCAGAAAAACAAGAGGGACAATATGGCTGGCCTGTAGAATATATGGAAGTGAGAAATGTGTAAGAAGACTGGAAAGGCTGAAATAGGAAAAATTGTGAAGGGTGTTAAATGTCAGATAGATCCTAGAAGAATTATAGAAATATGGAAATTTATTGAGTTGTAGGAAAGTGGTGGTAATGGTGAAGTATTTAGACTTGTTCTTTAGGAAAATTACTCTGGCAGGCTTGAGGCAGGGAGATCAATTAGGAGACTATAGGAATAGTCCAGACAAGAAGTAATAAGAGATGTATGGATGGAGAAGAGGGATGGTTTGTGAGAGAGTGAGAGAAGTTGTAGAAGTAGAAACTGCAAGATATAGACATTGCTAGGATATTAGGGTGAGGGAGAATAAGAATATGAAAACTATACCAAGATTACCAACCTAGGTGACTGGAAGAATGGGGCTGCCCTTTACTGACACTTAAAAAAATCTCTCCAATGATATTCTGTTTATCTTTACCTGCCTAGATCCTTCCTGTCCTTCAAAGTCTAACTCAAATACCACCTCCTTTGGGAAACCTGATCTTAATTGCCATCTCAGAGTGTTTTTTCCTGTCTGATGATGTACTCTGTACTACTCCTTTGCTCTTATTTATAGTTTGTTATATTCATTAATGTACTTGTCTTATCCTATCTACTCAATTGAAAGCATATTGAAAGCAGACATTGTGTTTAAACTTTGTCTACCCTAAGACCCATTGCCATCGATTGCACATAGAAGGTACTAAAAGAGGTTATGGTGATGAGAACTTGGTAGGGTCTCCTGTTTATTTTTGAGTAGAACAGAGCAGAGAGCTCATTTAATCCATCTCTTTCAAAATGGTTTTAAAGGGGGAAAATTGGGACACTAATACATTGTTGGTGGAATTTGAATGGATTCAGCCATTCTGGAGAGCAATTTGGAGCTATGCTCAAAAAGTTATTAAACTGTGCATACCCTTTGACCCAGCAGTGTTTCTACTGGGCTTATATCCCAAAGAGATCTTAGAGGAGGGAAATGGACCCACATGTGCAAAAGTGTTTGTGGCAGCCCTTTTTGTAGTGGCTAGAAACTGGAAATGGAATGGATGCCCATCACTTGGAGAGTGGCTGAATAAATTATGGTATATGAATGTTATGGAATATTATTGTTCTGTAAGAAACGATCAGCAGGACGATTTCAGAGGGGCCTGGAGAGACTTACATGCTAAGTGAAATGAGCAGAACCAGGAGATCATTATACATGGCAACAACAAAATTATACGATGATCAATTATAATGAATGTGACTCTTCCCGACCATGAGATGACTGATGCCAGTTCTAAGGATCTTGTGATGAAGAGAACTATTTACACCCAGAAAGAGGATTGTAGAAACTGAATGTGGATCACAACATAACATTCTCACTCTTTTTGTTGTTATTTGCTTGCATTTTATTTTCTTACTCATTTACTTTCATTTTTGATCTGATTTTTTTCTTGTGCAGCAAGAGGATTGTATAAATATGTTTATACATATTTGATTTAACATATATTTTAACATATGTAACATATATTGGATTGCTTGCCATCTAGGGGAGGGAGTGGGGGGAATGAGGAGAAAAATCTGAAACACAAGACTATGCAAGGGTCAATGTTGAAAAATTATCTGTGCATATGTTTTGAAAATAAAAATCTTTAAATAAAATATTTAAAATGGTTTTAGAAGGGAATTTAAGCCTTTAAATTGGTTTCTAATAAGAGGAAAAGATAGAATCTTTGTCTGGAAGAAAATAATCAATCTAAAAACATGTATCTTTACTAAGTATTTACATGTGCTAAGTGCTGTGATGGGGTGTATGGAGTATTCAGAGAGGACTAGTACTTCTGGTCTGAGGGATTGCCGAGCATTTTTACAGGGCTGCTCATTCACCTTTGATGTCTCCCTTGTGGCTCCAGGAAGCTGTAACATGTGGAGCATTTATACTTACCATGTTGGTAAATGAGTTAAAACAGGTTGAGGATAACCGATCTATTGGCGAGTTAGGGGAGTGTCTACCGCAAGAATGTGAAAACTTTCCCTAGAGAAATGGGAGGATGAGAACAATTTATTTCAACATCTATGAAAGTGACTAAAATTGGCACTGTGGGGTTCTTAGGACTTATTCAGCCATCAAAGATGTCAAGGTCTTTCACAGCACCCTGGACCATCACTAATTACCTTGACTTTTGTCTAATTACTGGAATTGATGGCTCTGGATAAGAGTAAAGTTAATAACATTTTGCAACTGTCTCACTTAAACTCAATTCATGTTCAAAAATTGATTCAAGATATCATTGGTCCTCTTTTAAAACAAAGGATGAACAACAACAGTAGCTGCAGTGATTATGGAAGAAGACACAGGCCTTGTCCTCATAGAGTTTACAGTCTAGTTGGTAGATCAACTTGTGCAAATCAAGATGTAGAATAAATAAAAGGAACTTCTGGGATGGGAAAGGTGGAGTAGTAAGTACCAAATGAATAGTAAGTTCCTAAGGAGATAAAAGGAAAAAGAAATCAAATCTGCCTAGAATGGTCAATAGAAGGCTTTATGGAGGCACTGAGATTGGAACTGGAACAGAAGAGGCAGATAATGCGTTGGGTCCCACAGACAGCAGATAACAGGGGCAGAGTTCTGAGGACACTCCGAGGTGCATTCTGCCTAGGCCTGCCCCTTAGGAGGGCGGGGATGGTATTGAGTATTGAGTATGCCTCAGTAAGGAGGAAGAGCCTCCTCACCCCTGTTATAATGTGAATGGGGCTCCTCCCTCCTGGATCAAGTGAAGTGGGTAAACAGGGACTAGGGGGAAGGGCTCCTCCCTCCTTGATTACATGGAATAGGAGATTATATAAGAGAGTAAACAGAGACGCCAGGGGGCACTTTCAGCATTTGGGACACTATCTGCACTAATGGCACTACCTTAGCAGGCAGCCATGTAACATCAGGCACTGCCTGGGGCACTATCGGCACTTAGGCACTACTGGCAGACTGCCAACACGCTGCCAGGTAACATCTAGCATTGCCATGTAATAGGGAACTTCAGTTTGTGATATCCCTAATAAATAAGACCTGCTGTTGGCCAGCCTTTCGTATCTCGGGTGTTCTGTGGGGATAATTCCCTGCTTAAGAGAAGCAGGGCCGGAGATGTCCGAAGACCTGGGAAATTGTTGACTCCCATTGAGGTGAGCAATGGGGAGTCTGCCCCGGACTAGGAGAGCGGTGGGTAGTTTAGGTCCCCCGCCAAGGTGGGCGGATGGGACTTAACGATAATGTCCTAGGATTACTTGTTACCAATTTGCTTACAGGCAATGGGAATAATCGGATAACTGTGAAAAGGAGAAAGTGAAAAGAGAATAGAAGAATTGGGTTGAGACAGCAGAAAGGAATTGAGACACTAGAGGCCATGCTAAAAATAATGGATATATTAGAAAGAACAAGCCAATGGAAAAGGTGGAAAGATGGGAGCTCAAATTTAGAGCGGGGAATTTCAGAGGCCAAAGGCCTGAAGGGAGAAGTATTTGAGGGGGGTGGTGAAGTATATGGAGTCATCAAACCTATGGATTGCTAAGGTCAATGAATTTGGAAGTCAAGAGTTTCAAACAGATATCAACAGAAATATTGAAGACCCAGGTATGAGGGCAAGGCTTAGGATGAAAGAAAATAATATGAGCTACAAGATTGGGAATGGGAAAATCTAGTCAATGATTTTCAAAAAAGGAAAAATAACAGAATTTGCAGATCAGTGAGCTTGATTCCAATTCCTAGGAAATTTCTAGAATGAATCTTTAAAGAGGTAGATAGTGAATATCTAGGAAGAGGATCAGTGACTTCAAATCAATAACAGATCCTGCTATAAGAACCTTACTTACTTTTTTTTTGGATAGAATTGTTAAAGTAGTAGATGGGGGATGCTGTGGAAATAGCATATCTAAATTTTAGCAAAGCTTTTGATTAACTATCAGATTATTCTAATTAAAAAGATAGAGACACTTGGATAATGGATTAATGTAATTAGATGGAATCTGGACTGACTGAATAAAATCAAAGAGAAGTTATTAGGGATTCAGTTGCAGTGGCAAGAAATCACTAGTAGCTACTGTTAGAGGCAATTAGGTGGCATGGGATAGAACACTGTGCCTGAAATAAGGAAAACTTGAGTTCAAATCCAGTCTCAATTACATACTAGCTCTGTGATCCTAGGTTTAATCTCTGCTGACCCCAATTTACTCAGTTGTATATCTATATCCCAGAATTACTGTGAGAATAAAATATCATGTTTGAAAAGTAATCATAGGACCTTGTTCAAGTTCTATCTCCATATAACTTCTACATGACAATTCAATTGCCCTCAATTTTGTCATCAATAAAGAAGTTGATCCAGGTGGGCACTGGCTTCCCTTCCAGTTTTAAATCTATGGTGCTGTGCATGACTTTGTAAATTATGAGCATTGATGGAAGGAACTGGGCATATTTAACTTGGAGGAGAGATAACTTGGAGAGATACGATGGCTGCTGTCAAGGATATAAAAAGTTATCACATTGTTCTGTTTGTACTCAGAGCTCAAAAGCAGGAAAAACTGGTGGAAGCTGCAGAGACTACTTTAGACTTGATGTCAAACAATGTTTTAACAGTTAGAGCTGTCCAAAAGTGCAATGGGCTGTGTTAAGAATTAGTGAATTCCCTTTCCTAGGGGAAGCAGAGTAATAGGGATTTCTCTCGTATAGATTGGACTTTCCAATTCTCAAATTATCTGG
Source organism: Myrmecobius fasciatus (assembly GCA_023553655.1). Taxonomy (NCBI): domain Eukaryota; kingdom Metazoa; phylum Chordata; class Mammalia; order Dasyuromorphia; family Myrmecobiidae; genus Myrmecobius; species Myrmecobius fasciatus. Next base: position 56,618 of record JAJPUD010001326.1, read on the forward strand.
TTCTGTGATTTCTCAGTGAGATATTGAGCTCCTTTAGAAAGCTGATCAAGTTCTGGAATGTGGCCAATTGTAGACTGAAAACAAACCACATCTTACATCCATACTACTTAAATATGGTGAAAGTCTCTACTAATATTACGTTCTGCTCTTTTGGGGCCAAGATATAGGATGTTTAGCAAGGGAAGCGGGTACCCTTTCCAAAATAATTACACAAAATAGCTAAAAGTAGAGTATAATTAAAACAGAGTAAATGAGATCTAGGTTTCTAGGGGCTCTCCCCAAAGGAAAATGAATCCTGATGGAGAGAGGGTGTTTGGTAGAGAAAGGGATGAACACAGAATCAGAGGATTGAGATAGGATTTCCAGTTCTGCCATCTATTACCTGTGTAATATTGGATCAATTATCTTGCTTCTTGAGACCTCAGTTTTTCTGTAAAATGAGAGGATTAATCTAGATAATGTCTCAATTATTTTTTAGCTCTAATTATATGATTCTATGAGTACAATGACCTGAAGGCTTATAAATAACGGCAACTGAGATTTGAATAGGGGATATGATATTAGAAAATAAACATTAAACCCACATTGTTAAATTCCCCTTCTCCCACCTAGGATAAAGAGATGAAGGGTATTAATTAGCGAGACTCACCTTCGAAGATTTCCTGAAGATTTCAATAATACTTCAATAAGACTGTCCGCAGTCCTATCATAAACTCACAGAGCCACCCAGACGGATATTTTGATATAGCACATTTATTGCCAATTACATCATCATTACATTCACCTGCTACTCACACATGACTCTCCTATACTACTTCTACCTACTGCTACATGCCGTTGTCCAGCTGAGATTGTTGAGCGTGCTGAGAGAGTGCTGAGAGCTGAGAGCTGAGAGCGCACTGAGAGAGAGCTGAGAGAGAGAGAGCATCCTTGCTCCTTGCTTATATACAATTTTTGACGTCAGTACAATATCAAATTCCTTAACCTTTTTCCTGGCTTGTGATTGGCTCTTAAACAACCGGATCATATATCTTCAGGTAAAACCTGGTTTTTCTAGTTCTGCCTTTTCCCGCCTTTCAGCCTTTTTGTTATGCCTGCTTTCTTTAGAAAAGTGTGCATACCAATCACCTATCAATCAGTCATGTAGACACTAGGTATTAACACCACATATAAAAAATATTTGTAACAGTCCTGTAATGGCAAGGAATTGGAAACTGAGTGTATGTCCATTAGTGGGGGAATGGTATGGTATATGAATGTAATGGAATATTGTTATTGTTCTATAAGAAACGATCAGCAGGATGATTTCAGAAAGGCCTATCTATCCAGAGGAAGGGGGAGGTAAGGATGGAGGGTTTTATAAAGGTGAATGTTGAAAACAATCTTTGCATATATTTTGAAAAATAAAAAGCTATTATAAAAAAAAGAATAAATCTTAAGAGATACTACTAAGTGAGGGCAACAGAGGAAGGGTCTGGAAGTGGCAGAGTAGTTTTTCTTGGTCCTCTCTTTTATGCCTTTCTTCCCCCTTCAATGAAAAGACCTACATTGGAGAACGTGGCTAGGGATGGGATTTTAGGAGAAAACCAGGGTTTTCTAGAATATGGGCAGCTGGGTGCAATGATAGAACACTGAGCTTGAAACCTGAAAGACCCATATTCCTGAGATCAAATCCAGCCTTTGAAATTTCCTAGATGTGTGACCTGGCCAAGTCTCCTAACCATGTTTGCCTCACTTTGCTTATCTGTCAAATGAACTTGAAAAGGAAATGGCAAACCACTCTAGTATCTCTGCCATGAAAACCTCAAACGGGGTCCCTGAGAGTCAGATATGAGTGAAAAATTATTTAACAACAACAGAACATGGAAAAATTGTGAAAGGAAGAGATGAAGAGGAGGTTGTAGCCATAGTGTAGGAGATGGGACAGAGATTATAGTGGGTACAATGGAAAGGTAGAGTGAAAAAGTGAAGGGTGTTTTTGCCTGGGAAGCCAGTGACTCTAAAAAGAAGGAGCCCAATGCTTTCTTTTCCTCTGATAAATTTGACTCCAGACCCCTTAGGCCTGGGTGCTTCATTCAAACACGTCTGACTTCTACAGGGACACCTCCAGCTGGAGTTGAATAGCTGAAAAAGTCAATGAACCCTGACAGCCTGTTTTGATTGCTCCTTGGCAAAAGACCTGTCCTCTACTGTTGGGAGAGACAGAGAATCATTGTGACATTCTCTAAAAGTGATTCAGTGTGAGAACGTCTCAGGTCATGGCTGTGCTTCTTATTTTTAAATTTCACTTGGCAGCTGCAGGGTCCTGCTTTAGCTCTTTATTTTACTTACAATGCTCTTCTATTAACTACCTTTTAGAGAAGTTTTGGGGAATTAGAAAGCCCCAATTCTGCAGTCTGCAAGGCCTGCATGGAGGCTGGAGGATAGCTGAGATGAACTACTAACTCCTCTTTATTCTTTCCCCTCAACCCTCCCCCTCATATATATACCACACCCTTTTCCAGTCACTGGTTCTGGTCCAGGTCATTGGTAATCTGCTCAGGGACTGGGCAGATGTGAATAGCACTGAGTATTTGTTGTGTGTTGTTTGCAGATGATAGCAACAGGGAGCAGTAGAGACTGGCCTACATATTAGCCAGAAGCTGTCCTACTGGAGGGTAGCAGTAGGGAAGTGTTATCTGGTGATACTTTCCAAATGCTAAAAAAGGCCAGAATGATGGATCCAGAAAAGTTCTAGATTTGGAGGCAGATCTTGGCTCTCTTACTTCCCACCTGTGTAACCCTGTGCAAATTGTTACATCTCTGGAGTCCATCTCCGTAAATTGAAGAATTTAGACTAGATGGTCTCAAAGGCTCCTTCCAGCCCTGATCCCATGACAGTATCCACTCTTTTCACTCATCTCTTCTCCCTTCTGTACAATCTCCAGTGTGGTTATGAGGTCATGGTCCCAAGTCTCTGTCTTCCTGTTTTTCATGCAGAGTGCTTTCTTCTTAGTCCTGTCTTGGCTTAAATCACAGCATGGACATCTCCAAAGCAAGATGCTTTTGGACCAAATGTTCCTGAGGTTAAAATGCTCAAATCTGTCAGCCAATAAACATTTATGAGGTATTTACAATGTACTTTGTTAAGTACTAAGTATTCAAGAAAGGGAAAAAATAAAAAAATCCAAACAACCTTGTTTCTCTACTCAAGGATAGTCAATCCTAATGGGGAGAGACAATATGTAAATATGTAGAAGATATTTTCATAGAAGGTATATACAGAATATGTGAAGGTAATCTGATAAAAGATACAGACAAATCTCAGAGAGAATATACATAAACTATATTTGAAATACATACAGAGTATATCCAGAATTATCTGAAAGGCAAAAGCATTAGTAGCTGGAGTCGTGTGGAGAAAGGTGGATGGGAAGGAAGGAATCCAGGAAAGTTCTCCTGCAGAAGATGAGATTTGAATTGTCTTGAAACTAAAAAGTGGTTAGGGCTTACCAGGCATGGGGAATGTTAGGGCAAAGCTGTGAAGACTGGAGATGAAGTGGAATGGAAGATCAGAAACATAAAATGCAGCAAACAGGAACTATGAAAGGGAAAATGAGATTACACAGTTGGTGACACAGGTTAGTCTCCTATCCTACCCGGGTGCCACTCCAGAGCTAGTTTCTCCCTCCCTGCAGGACCCCATTAGTCCTCATTCTGTCTTGTGCTGCTCAGGGGTTCCTATGCTATAAAAATTTTAGTCTCTGCTTTAGAAATAAAGGCTTTAGAGTAAGAAGTGATCCTACAGGTCATTTAAGTGTTAGGAAATTGAGGCATGAAGAGATCCAAATTAATAAAGCCTACACTTACTATCCATTCTCTCCATCACCCAAATCGCCCTTTCTCGGTCTTGTTCTCAAATACTTTTCACGGTAAAAAAAAAGTTTAATAAACTAATTCCATGCCAAGGAGTGAATAGCCGACTATTACTTAACCTCTGCAATTTTATTTGATTAAGGAAAAATATCTCCTTGAAAGGAATGAATCTCTAATAGTGGAATTACTTTGAGAGAGAGAATTTAAGGGTCCTTTCTAGAGCCCTTTGGATAGTAATAGATATCTTACAACTAATAAGTGGCAGAGATGGTATTTATCCTAAAGCATATGGATTCCATTTCTACACTTCTACCTTTCTTTTTCTGCTTCCCTTTGTGTTCCATTAAAGACAGAAGTTTACTTCCCTAACCATTCTGGGTTATATGTATTATTTATCAAAATCATTACATCCGACCTCCTCCCAAATCAGCTCTATAATTCCACAATTTCTAAATGTTCAGTGTTCTTTGGTTCCACTTGTGATGGCTCTGAATTTGAGGGCACATTTCAATCTTGAATTGAGGATTTGAAGGGTTTCTCCAGAAATTATGCAGAGAAAAGCTTGAAGCAGAATCACCTTTCCCCAGAAGAGTCTTGACTTGTTTCCAGAATGTAGGAAAGAAAAACTTTTCTCAACAATTGAGATGGAGCTCTCTAGGCCACTAGCTTTGTATTCTACCATAAAACAATGTACCGGAGGAAGTCTCTGAAGGTTAGCTTCCTCCCAGACCCCCCAGACAAATGGATGGATCCCAACCATTTGAAGACAAGTCAATGTGACAGTGTCAATAGAAATAAATTTAATTCAAGAAAGATATATTAACAGCTTAATGTATTCAGGACATGGTCAGCAGAATTCTGGATAAAATTCATTTACTTACCTCAGAGAGCCTATCTAGTAGAGGTCAAAATCGTTTTGTTTTTTTTTTTGAATTGTTAAAGTTTTGTTGATGACTTGTTTTGATATTATAGTCATTTTTGGATATTACTCAACACCCCCCCCCTTCCCTGGTAACATTCCTTGGTAACAAAGAAAAACAGTTAAGGCAAATCAGCTGCCACAGGGACCTTGCTGAAAGCATATGAAACACTCTGTAGCTATAGTTTCCCCACCCCTCTAAGGAACGGAAAGAGAGAGACTTCTTCTTCTGTTCCTAAGGCCAAGATTAGTCATAATTATATAATGCTTGGTTTCTTTTTGTATTCTTTTCATTTACATTATTATAAGAATTACATATATTGTTTTCCTGCTTTTGGTTACTTTACTCGATTTCATTTCACGTTTTTCTGAATTCCTCATTTTCTTGGTTTCTTGTGGAATAATAATATTGTACTATATTTGTAGTGGAAATGACCAGGGGAATCCTGCGTTAATTTGGTACATGAGATTACAGGGCATGAACCTTGGTTAGATTGAGGCATGTCCCATGGAGCTGGATATGGACCACAGCCAAGCCTTCCTGGGGAGATGTAAGCCTGGCTAGGAGGATACAGTAAACTCCTAATTGGTGCCCAGTGACTTGAAGCTGCTTCAAAGTGATTTAAAATCGGGGGTGTAGGATTCTTGATAGAATAATTTCCCTTATCTGAGGACTACGGAGAAAGTGAGGGGCAATGGCTCTGCTCCTCCCTTTTGAACTCTTCTGACTAGGAACTCTTTGTCTAATGTTTTCTCTTTCTTGGACTTCCAGTAAGTGGAGAGGGAAAGGGGCTTCTTGTCCCTCTCCTTCAAGAGGCAGTGGCAGCTTGCAGCAGTAGCATATGGCAAAAGGAGATGTGCTTGTATGCAGTCTGAGGTTATTGTACTTTGGGATTCCACTTCTGGCAATTTCTTTTTTGAGGATAGGGCAGAGACTAGTAATACCCATGAAAGGGTGTTTCTAGTGGCAGTTACCTTGTGGGTATAAAGCTTCTGAGTTTGAGAATCAGGCATTAACTGATCAAAGTGGTCATGAACCATATTTAAACCTTGTTTTAGATATGTCCCAGGAATTTTACTCCCATGATGGGGCAGAACCAAGGAACTTGATCCCTTTGGAATCGGGACTGACAAGATTTGCAGATCTATGTGACTCAGGCCCTTTGGTGATCTCCTGAGCTGTGGGATGCATGGTGCTTGCTGTCCATCATTCTTAAAGAATGACAAAAATATTATGTTAGAGTCAAGTTATAGTGCATCTGGCAGTGGCTGATCAGGAGCAATATGAGCTTAAAATGCTCTATCATAGGTCAGAGTGGATTCTCTAAATTTGTACACCTTGCATTTCTTTTGAACTACTTCAATTCTGCTTTGCTCATAGAGCACAGTACCTTCTCTAATGAGGGCATGCCATGCTGGGCATTCCTATACCAGTGTCTCTCATGTCATACAATCAATTTGAAAGTTTTTTTTTCTGATCAACATGTGA